>JAXCGZ010008739.1:0-24144 GCA_037179515.1 Halocaridina rubra
TATATATATATATATATATATATATATATATATATATATATATATATATATATATATATATATATATATATATATATATATATATATATATATATATATGGAGAGAGAGAGAGAGAGAGAGAATTTTGACCCCAACCCATGAACACCTGTACCTACAAACAAACCAACCCACGAACACATTCTGAAAAAAATTTGACCCCAACCCACGAATAAATTCCAATCCACAAACACAATTGTGTTGGCCAAACCACCATGTGTCCCATTCAGCCGCTATCAGCCGCCACGTGGTTCCCTCTCGGCTACTCTCATTTCGGCATTGGTGCCCACGCTGTGTGGTTCGTTCGTGATTTCATCGTAGTTCTTGCTTATTTTCCATTGTTTTACTTTTAATATAGCCTTTATTATGGCTCCTAAGAAAGTTAAAAGTGTTAGCGATATTGGTGTCACACACCCTAGACGCAGTGTCATATAAAAGTTCTGTATATAAGAAGTACTATATAAATGTAACAAAGAAAATTAAATAGAAATAGCCCACGTGGTGTCAGGAGGATCAAGTGGTGTAACTGATATTTCCCCGTGTATTTTCTGGGCAGGATGTGTGTTTACAGAGAAATGACAACAAGATATATGGTTCAACCCATAGGCAGCCAGTTGCCGATATAGGTCAAAATTGTCACAAAGTTCAAGTAATTCCCACAAGAGCAGAAAACAAACATCTACATGTACGTATGTACATGCACCTGTAAAAATACACATATAGTCCCTCCTTGTATCCAATAGGCCTTCTTGATAGCCCCGCCCTGACACTGCCCAAAAAGGGAGGGAACTCCCTCTTCTCTGGTAGCCTATTGGCAAGGCTGTCCAAGCCTACCACGCCCTGCCATCTTGGTCATACAAGAGAGCAAGAGGCAGTTAAGAATTGAGAGAGAGTCCGTTAAAATATTTCTGGGGCATGAATAAGATCTTAGAATTTTACCTTAAGGGGATGGGGAGTTTTGAGGTATTGAATAAGTTTAGAACTAAATAAACAAATATAAACTAGACAAAGCATATCTGTTATCACCAACCACACTACCCGATTTCTAATGTCATTCAGGTGAAATATAACTCTACGACTTCAAGTTATTATCGTATTAAGAAAAACTCTAATATGTCAGTCGTGGCAACGGTGGGATGATATCAAGCCTAAATTACCGTGAAGAGACAAGAAGAAATTAATTCCAGTGCATCTCCTGCCATGGAATATGCAAGAAACAGATAATAAAGCATCTCTGGAAGTAATGTTGGAAGTGGAAAAGATTCATTGAATCCTCGAATTAGAAGAAACTTTAAGACGCCCAAAAGCAAGCGGCGAGACCACACCCTCAAGGAGAAGTAGTGCGGCCGACGGCAACACTGAGAGCGACGCCTCAGGCTCCGACGACTCTCAGAGTATTGAGAAAGCACAGCCAGTCACACCTCACCCCTGTCCCCGTATAGGCAAGGCACCCTGCGGTAAGAATTGTCCCATACATTTTGACTCCGAGGGAAAATTGCTGAAACTTCGTTCACAAAGGCTGAGAAACGTCAACTGGGAGAAAAATTCAGCGCAATTCATGTATTGCACTTTGCAGTGCACTGTGAATGTTGCTTTGAGAAACAACGCCCCTACCCGGCATTATTTGTTACTGAATTTGACTAAGAAGATACCTGTGATGATGAATCAGCAATTTTACGAGACACATGGACGACGTCGGCAAGAAAACCAACGAGCTCAGAAGATAGGAAAACCCCCTCCTCCAGTACCGGTGGCCATGACGTTATTCAAGCAGCATCCCAAATTGGCTAAGTACTTGTAATTTTTATCCAGTGAGTAATGAGACAATTATTAAAAGAAATTGAGGTCGCAGGACTTCGCCATTTTACTTTGTAGTTATGCTTTGACTCAGCCACCCCGAATATAAAAAGGAGTATGGCTTTAGTAAATTAATAAAAGTAGAATTTCTGTACCCATTACTAAACTAAGTAATTTGTACTAATAGCTATAAGCAGTCATAAACTCAATTTTTTTTTTATAAATAGAACAATATTACGAGTAATTGCGTTTGAAGGGTGTTCAATTTATTTTATTATTGCCTATGTTAAGTATTAAACAGGCAAAGGTATTGATTTTAAATTGAGAAAAAGTTAATATATGTGTAAAATTATTTTTATATTAATTTCTTAAAGCGAAAGTAGAGTAATTTTACCGAGCAACCTTTGCGAAAGTGAGTGTTTAAGAATCAAATAAAAGTTGTAGAGTTTTTATATACAGTACTCCAAAATGAGCGTAAGAATTATATTGAGAAACAAACTTGAATCCGATTTTAAGGTTTTTTCTTTATCACGTGTGATGTTTTTAACGAAAAGAATGTGGAAATGACTGATCGATCTTTCAACTTCGTTATTATAAAGTAATAGTAATTGTACTGATTTTTGCTATAAAAATACGTGTATGTCCTATCCTTTGAAGAAATAGAGATTTTTGCTGTTCAATATTAAGTCTTTTTTTCATTCGTTAAAATGTTACGCAGGAGGGGAAAGAGAGTAGAGTAAATTGTGCCTTGATAGCGAGGTTAGGGTGTCGCCCTACCATACTGTAGATGGGGAGTATAGCAGGGACCTATAACCGTTGATAAAGACGCGCCGAGAAGGCCCGATGGGTGGTTTCAAAGAGACTGCCAACCAACAAACTCCCTCAGAGTGCTGAGGGGGGAGAAATGTGAGATGCGAATGGGAGAATGAATGGGAGAAAGTCGCAGAGAGAGAATGGGTGAATGGACGTGATGCGAATGGGGGGGAGTATAACAAATAATGGAGACCGACCTGAGTGTGAAGAAAGGGGGAGTGTTTGGGGGGTGAGATCGCGGGTCACCTGTCTTAAAGCATAAGCTGAGATGCGCATAGTTTTAATGGGAGGTGATGTAGACGTTGCAATATAATTTAAGAAATATGTTTATGTAAATGCTTCGAGAGGCAACGTAGTGAAATTCTACTGCCCAGGTAAGGCAGAGGTGCAGATTTATTGTATTTTTTTTTGTCCCCTACTCCGCCAATGAGATTATTATTCGATTTTCGAAGTTCCAAGAGATATTAAGTGATAAAGGATGCAAATTTATGAATTATTTTTTTTAATTGTTTTTCTAGCTGCAGTATTTACATTAATTGTTCAAAAGAATGCTCTAAATAGATAAAATAGAACTTTGAAGTTTAAGCCATGATAATATTTGTCGTCATTATTTCAGCTTGATCATAAAGAAAGGAGTGTGAACTCACAAGAATGTTGCGTTGCCGATACCTGTATTTGAAAGAGACGAGTTCAATCCAGAAACCAAAGAGATAGGGGAGGAACAGCGCCTGCACGCGAATCTCCCCACAAAAGCTAGCCATCTGAAGTCCAGAAAACAAATATTGAGCAGTAATGAGGGTAGGAAATGAAAAGAGAGTAAAAAAAGGAGGGTAGTTAAGTACCTAACCGATCGTAAGTATAGTAAAACAGGAAAAAAAATATCATCCCCCCCTGTCTCCTGAGGTATCCTGTTGAATAGTCACTCGAAAAAATGAAATATGAGTTCGTAAAAGAATATACATGTTATTTTTTTTTAATGTACAATTCCGTAAGAGATTATGAAACTTAAGCAAAATTCATTCTTTATGTTGGAAATAAAATATTTTTTTTTTTTATTTTATTATTGCATGCACAGATACAAGCTTTTTATATTTTTTTGAGATACACGTTTTATATATATATATATATATATATATATATATATATATATATATATATATATATATATATATATATATATATGTTTTTTTTTTTTTTTTTTTTTTGTGTATATCAGCCTTCATATGACAATTGTAACCTTTCGAAGAGATGAAGATATTAACGATTTTGAGAAGCTTACCTAGATATAATTATTGGTAATTACTGTCACTGTCATGAAATTTATAATTACAATTGAGCTAATTAATATAACTGAGGTTCTCAGAACATATATTTTGACTTTGAAATTTAATATAATGATACTTAAGTCCTTTTATACCGTTTATTAAGAGAGGATAATCGTAAATTTTGTTGATTGTAATAGATAAATAAATAAAAATAAGCAAATTCTCTTGATATATCAGCTATAGTGTAAAATATTTTAATTTACAATGCTTGTTAAGCTTCTAAGAGTTCATGTTTTATCAGCTATAATGATCAAATATGATTGTGGAATTTTGTTAAATTTCGTCGGAGGTATGTTAGACTTAGAGCGAGTGTGTGCTTCGACTCAACCCACTGATTTATAAAAAGAGAAAAGATTGCCATAATAGGCAAGTATGTGTATCTTTATAGTACTAGTGATATTTGCAATGTTTAACAGAAAAAGAAAGGATTTTTGCTTCGATGTTTCTTTATTTGTATACTAAGTTATTTTGTTTTTATTCTTTTTAGACTAGATGGTTGTGGTTTTGTTCCCTTGTATGTTTGGGCAGGAAGGCAAGTCATAAAAAGGGCCCTACAAGCGAAAAATATACGTTTTCATTTTGAAGAAAAAAGTTGACTCACATTCTCTCTCTCTCTCTCCTGCGTCTTTTGCCCCTTCTGTACTGAAACATGATACTTCTTTATGTTGACAGAGTATTGAAATTATAGATTTTTTTTAAATTCTTTTGAAAATTTGCTAGATGATAAATGTGCCCAAGTTTTATTATATTTGATAAGTCTTTGCATGTTGATATTACATAAATACTGATAAGACAGAATTTGAACTAGATAATTATGAGTTTTTTTGCCACATATTGCAACTGTCTTGGTAAATAGATAAGCTCCCACTGACAAATTGAGCAACCAGAATGTTGGTGACCATGCTCCTATATATATATACAGTGTTCCTTCCATTATTGCGAGGGTTCGGTTCCGGGACCCGGCGCGAGACAGGAAAAACGCGGAGTAGGATCAGCCTATATGTACATAGATATTTTAATTTATTTTTACGTTTACACTGTATAAACTGTATAAACCCTCCCTGTACTGCAACAAACCACCCTTTACTTCATAAATAACAGCATGCAAGCATATATTTATATGACATACTCATGTACATAGGTATTTTACAATTATTTTTACGTTTACTGTATACTGTAAACCCTCCCTGCACTGTTAAAAAACCACCCTTTACTTTATAAATAACAGCATGCAACGTAAATTTATATGTACGTGATAGGTAAACTTACCTTATCTGTTATGGTTAACATTTTCCTTTGCCGCTTAGGCTCACTACAAGAAGCCTTAGAAGATGAAGGATGCTTGGGAGGCATTGCAAAGGTTAAAATATGCGAGTAAAAAAATCACAAGCAAAACGTATTAATAAGCACAACGTGAATGCGCACACATGAGTTAGACTGAACGAGCCTTTGTCCGAAACGCTGATAGCGGTATCGTATTTTACATGTTGCAATACTGTTAGTATTTATGTTTTTTACTATTTTTTACCGTTTTATTATTCTTAGGCTAAGAAATAAGTTTTTTTTATCAATAAAATCATGAAACTACTGGAAATATAAATATATATGCTAGCTCACGTAGCTGCGACCCCAATACATTGTACGCTATCGGACACTATTTCGCATGATGCAATACTGTGAGTTATACTGTACGTACGTATATCTAAATTTATGTTTTTTACTATTTTTTAATGTTTTATTATTTGTAGGCTGGGAAATAAATTTTTTTTTATCAATTAGATAATGAAATAGGTTTTTTTTCAATAAAAAAATGAAAATACTGAAAATTTTTATTTTTTTAATATTTTAATATTTTTGCATATACCCAAAAAAATATATAATTTGCCAAAAAAAAAACCGTGGTACAGTGAAAACGCGAGCCAAGAAACGCGATCCAGCGAAGGATCACTGTATATATATATATATATATATATATATATATATATATATATATATATATATATATATATATATATATATATATATATATATATATATATATATATATATATATATATATATATATGACTGCAGAAATTCGAACAGTAAAAGAAATTGAATTAAAATGAGCATTATTATGAAATATAAGTATAAAACTCTGTTCTTGCCTCAAAATGCCAGTATCATTTGTATATTTACTGTTATTGCTGATTTAGTATTTTTATTATCCTTATTATGATCATGATAATTATTACGCTGGCTGTTATTGTTGCTATCACTCCATGGCCCTTTTGCTAATTATTATTTTCGTAATGCCATCAGTAGTATCCAAATGATTTGTATTTTTCATTTTGAATTCATGCTTTTATGATACTGTAGTCACTGTTAATAAGAGTATTTCTTTAGTGGCTGTTCTCAGCATTTCATGACTTCTCTTTTTGATATCTATAGTATACTAATGTTATGTATCAGTTACTCAGCTATGTCCTAAGTATCTTGGAATAATGATCAATTGGTGTAGACACATACTTACAATTACCACCTTATTTCCAGGCAGCCCCGACCTACAATTTTAAATTTTTTTCGCAAACCAGTCCCTTTTTACCCATTGGAGAGATTGCAAGTGACTACAGATGCAGGGGAGGCGAAGTATACCCTTTGAGTCCTTACATATGGCCAGTTTGTACACAGAGGTCATATCTATTCTCTCTTGAATCTGTAATAGTGACATTAGGCCCTAGTTTCCGGCCCTAGAATCTACTCCAGGCTATGTTCATATTACAGATTTTCAGCTGGAGGGAGATCCACCTTCCACGAGGTGGTACGTGAGAGGAAGAATGGTCCTAGGACACCTCGAGATTCGTAAAACGCAGGGGGGGAGAGGTTCATGACAGATATATTGGCGCTCTCCCATTGTCCGGCCGGTCTCCGGAAAGAGAATTCTTGGTACGGGGTTACAACCTGGACCTACCTCGCATCATAGAGGTGAGGGGTAATGGTGGAATCAGGTGTGGGATTAAGCCCAAGACCTAGCAATAATGGGAAAGGAGGGAAAGGTGGGGATGAAAAAGGGAGATGAAAACCCCTATAACTAAAAAAGTTCTATGATAGAGAGAAAGACTTGTACAAAAAGGTAATAACTTCTTTCAGCTACAGTAAAACAATACCAGGGAAAGAAAAAATCCCCACTGTTTTTGTATGAATAGAGTAAAGAAAGACCCTCAGAAAATTAATTCCAAACTGATGAAAAAGGGAGATGAAAAATCTCTATATATCCAAGACCTTTTATAAAATGAAACAAATTCCACACAATCTTTGAAAATTTTCGATGGACATAAAAACTGTAGTGTCTTTAGCTATTAAGATTTAAGTTAAGAAAACTTCAATGCCTCCCCTAGAAGTAATATACAGAGATAAAGCTATGTACCCTAGGTTTAATATAGTAAGTGTCTTTAATCAATAGTTGTCATTCATCAATTGTGAATATTTTTGTACTATGATAATCATTTTGTATTGCTGAATATTTACAGAGATCATACCCAACTGTATTTTATGTTAATTGGGTATTGTAACTATTTTTAATTAGTTTCTTTCTTAAATAATTTTGTCAATGATTACTAGCTATATATTATAATTGTGAATACTTAATTTTTGAATTTTTTTCTTTAATTAGAATGCTTAATGTAAGGAACATATTTTTCTTTTGTCTTTTTTAGAAATCACATGTTCTATATATATTAAATCCCTTGACAATAGAAGTCCTTTCCGGAAACTCATTGTCTTAAGTAATCTGTTTAGATAATTATATGAAATTGTATGTCTTAAGTCATCAGATTAGATAGCTCTGCCCAGTTTTTTCTAAAATAATGACAGTTAAGATATACAAGACTCTCAAAAAATGCTTAATGCTTCGTCTGAAATAAGATATATCAGGGTGGTAGTGGGGAGTGTCTTATAAAAGTACTGTATATAAGAAGTACTATATAAATGTAACAAAGAAAGTGAAATAGAAATAGCCCACGTGGCATCAGGAAGGTCAAGTGGTGTAACTGATATTTCCCCGTGTATTTTCTGGGCAGGATGTGTGTTTACCAAGAAATGACAACAAGATATATGGTTCAACCCATAGGCCTCTAACACATAGGCCCCAGTTGCCAATAGAGGTAAAAATTGTCACAAAGTTAAAGTAATTCCCACGAGAGCAGAAAACAAACATCTACATGTACGGATGTACATGCACCTGTGAAAATACACATATAGGCCCTCCTTGTATCCAATAGGCCTTCTTGATAGCCCCACCCTGGCACTGCCCAAAAAGGGAGGGAACTCCCTCTTCTCTGGAAGCCTACTGGCAAGGCTGTCCAAGCCTACCATGCCCTGTCATCTTGGTCATACAAGAAAGCAAGAGGCAGTTAAGAATTGAGAGAGAGTCAGTTAGAATATTTCTGGGGAACGAATAAGATCTTAGAATTTTACCTTAAGGGGATGGGGAGTTTTGAGGTGTAGAATAAGTTTAGAACTAAATAAACAAATGTAAATTAGACGGTGCATATCTGTTATCACCAACCACGCTACCCAATTTCTAATATGTCATTCAGGTGAGATATAACTCTACGACTTCCAGTTATTATCATATTAGAAAAAACTTTCATATGTCAACATAACAGTGGAAAAGAAAAAAAAATTATTGCAAAACGTGAAATTGGGGTGCGTGTGTCTGATCTCACCACGCAGTACAACATGCCGAAACCGACCATCTGTACTATTTTAAAGAACAAAGAGGTCTTAAAGGCGGCTGTCGTGGCTAAGGGACTTAATATATTAACAAAGAAAAGGTCACAGTTAATAGAGGAGGTAGAAAATTATTATTGTTGGGGATAAATGGAATACAGTTGGTTGGAGATAGTATTAGCGAGGCCATAATATGCGTTAAGGCTTTGCAAATCCACCAAGATTTAGTAGTAAACTCTCAGAATTCTAGTGGCGCTAAACTGGAGGAATTTAAAGCCAGTAGAAGCTAGTTTGAACACTTAGTCACCGAACTGGGATCTATAGCGTCATTAGACATGGAGAGGCGGCTAGTTTCGACCGAAAAGCAGCGGATTCCTACATAAAGGAATTCACCACATATATCGAACGCGAAGGTTATATCCCACAACAAGTGTTTAAATGTGATGAAACGGGACTCTTTTGGAAGAAAGTGCCCAAAAGATCATATATAACCCAAGAGGAGATATCACTACCTGGCCACAAACCAATGAAAGACAGGCTTACACTTTTATTGTGCGCTAATGCTAGTGGGAACTGTAAGATCAAGCCCCTTTTATTTTACCACTCTGAAAATCCGCATGCTTTTAATCATAATAACATATTGAAGGCTAGCTTCCCAGTAATGTGGAGGTCAAATCCAAAGGCTTGGGTCAAGTGGATTTTATTCCTAGAGTGGTTAATTGAAATGTTTGCGCCAGCAGTGAAGAAATATCTTAAGGAAAATTATTTGCCCCTTAAGTGTCTCCTCATAATGGATAATGCTCCTGCCAATCCTCCGGTGTGGAAGATCTTGCTATAAATTTCGTGACTTCATTAAAGTAAAATTTCTGCCTCCCAACACCACTCCTATCCTCCAGTCCATGGACCAGCAGGTAATTCCTAATTCTAAAAAGTTGTATACGATGGTCTTTTTTGCCAGGTGTTTCCAGGTCACCAATGACACGGATTTGACCCTTCATGATTTCTGGAAAGACCACTTTAATATCCTCCACTGCACTGTCCTCAGTGAAAAAGCATGTAAGGAGGTCTCATATCGTACATTGTACTTCGTCTGGAGGCCACTTTGGCCAGGTTGTGTTACTGATAGAGACTTTGAGGACTTCAAGCAGGAGTTAGCTATCCATATTGTGAATGAAATTGTGGCCACAGGCAAAAGTTTGGGCTTGGAGGTCAATGAGGAGAATGCGGAGGAGCCAGTGCATGTCCACAAGAACTTACCACGGATGAATTACTTACGTGAACAGGTGAAGTCTCTCCAAGAGGGGCAGTCACTGGAGGAAGGGGATGAGAGGGTAAAGGTGTCCAGTGAAGAATTGAAAGAAATATTTAGAAAGTGGAATGATGTGCAGGCTTTTACTGAGAATCATCACCCAGATAAAACTGTGGGGAATAGAGTAGTGAATATGGTAAATGACAATGCGATGAATATTTTTAGAAAAGTTTACCAAAGAAGATAAAGACAAATTTCTCAGGATCGTTTCCTTGTCCCAGTATGCAGCTTTCAAAAGCGAAAAAGAGTGAAAAAACACCAGAAATACAGCCTGTATTGGAAGAGTTCCCTAACGTTTTTATGGAAGGGGACTCTCCTTCCAAAAATAAACCCTCCTCCTCCTCCTCCTCCACTACCATCTATAAATGCCAGCAACAATCATCCACAAAGGTAAAGACAGAACTGTATTTCTATTATTAATTTTATTTTCCTTAATTATTTATGCTATATTCCTTTTACAGAATATATTGCTTATAACCTGTATTATATTCCTTGTTTTTCGTGACTTAAAAAATTTAAATATGAATATCTGAAGTGACCTGCAATGGATATTGGATTTACGTGCTTTTCAATGGGAAAATCAAATCCAACCAACGAACTTTCCAACCCAAGAACACTTTTTTGGAACGGATTAATTTCGTGGGTTGGGGGCACCACTGTGTGTATATATATATATATATATATATATATATATATATATATATATATATATATATATATATATATATATATATATATATATATATATATATATATATATATATATATATATATATATATATATATATATATATATACCCAAGTGCACTTCAAAGCTTCTCTTTAAGTAACGTCAATAACTTCACTACAGTCTTCCGGAGAAACAAGAGGAGAAAGTTCAGGAGGTAACCATCCAACTTCCATTAACTGAAATAAGAGCATTTCATTAAGACATTATATAAAATATTAGCAGGGTTGCTTACAAACATAAGGAAACAACTATGCAATAACCAAATCTAAAGACCTGACTCCATATTTCTATTATAATGAATATTCACTCACAGTGACACTTGTGCACTCTGTATACAGTAGAGTGAAAAACATCAAGCTATTTCTAATAAGAATTTGCACAATCAGGTTTAAGATTCCAGGTTTATCCTGGTCTCATCATGAGGGATTGCTTTTGCTCATTGACATTTGTCAAGGTAGCTTACATATTACTTAGCGTCAAATCATTCAGTGCCTGAAAGTTTGTCTTAGTTTGTACTATCGTTCTATCTTAAATTCTCATGAGAAGCACTGCTATTATTTTTATTTCATTAAGGTACAACCACTGTCATAACTGTAATACTGTTTGAGATATTGGGATTATGAGACTACTATCCAAGTAGAGATAGGAGGAGCAATACCTTCCGATTGGAAAATAAAAGCCAAAAGCAAAGATATCCATTTTTTCTGCATAGAAAAGCATCACCAGTGAACTATTATATAAATCCCAATGAGAATACCTTAAGAATAATGCTCACTTACAAAAAGAGGTGCTAAAAGTGAATGAACTATGTAAGCAAGAGAGAGACTGAGTATAAGGCTAGTGTGAGAAATGTCGTGGAAGAGAAAGTGGAGGAGGGAGTGGAAGAAGAATGGGGCTGTTTCAAGGAGGAAGCAAAGAAGTGTGCTGAGCAAGTGTGCGGATGGAGACTAACAGGTGGAAGTAAAAGGAAAGGTAGTGAATGGTGGAATTGAGCAGGTGGATGCAGCAGTGGCTGAAAAGAAGCGGGCTTTTGAGGTATGGTTGCAGGTAGGTAATGTAGAGGTGAATGAAAGGTATTGTGCAAATAGGAGGTTAGCGAAGCACGTGGTGAGGGAGGCAAAGAGAGAAGCGGATGTAAGCTGGGGCAGATGCTTGTCTGAGAATTTTGAAAGGAATAAAAAGATGTTTTGGAAGGAAGTGAAAAGAGTGACGAAAGGTGAGTGTGGTAGGGAGGAGAGGGTGAAAGGAGCAGGTAGGCAATTGCTAGTAGATGAAATAAAGGTGAGAGAAAGATGGGGTGAATATTTCAAGAACCTGCTAAATGAGGAAGATGATAGAGAGATAGAGATCGTGGCTATGGGAAACGAATGGAGAATGACAAAGTTAGGTAATGAGAATGATAGAGAAATAACAAAAGAAGAGGTACATTTGGCATTGAGAGCAATAAAAGCAGGTAAAACACCAGGGATATATGGGTGTCATGTTGAATGCTTGTCAAAAGATGGGGAAGCATTAGTAGAATGGATGGAGGGTGAAAGGAGCAGGTGGGCAATTGCTAGTAGATGAAATAAAGGTGAGAGAAAGATGGGGTGAATATTTCAAGAACCTGCTAAATGAGGAAGATGATAGAGAGATAGAGATCGTGGCTGTGGGAAACGAATGGAGAATGACAAAGTTAGGTGATGAGAATTATAGAGAAATAACAAAAGAAGAGGTACATTTGGCATTGAGAGCAATGAAAGCAGGTAAAACACCAGGGATATATGGGAGTCATGTTGAATGCTTGTCAAAAGATGGGGAAGCATTAGTAGAATGGATGGTTAGGTTGTTGAATGTATGTTTCAGGAAAGGAAGGGTCCCAGTTGATTGGAGGAGTGCATGTGTAGTTCCACTTTACAAAGCGAAGGGAGATTAGTATGAGTGTAGTAGTTTTAAGGGAATTAGCTTATTGATTGTAGTTGGTAAAGTACATGGAATAGTGTTAATCGAGAGAATTAGGAAAGGTACTGAGAGACTGCCTGGGGAAGAACAGTGTGGGTTCAGGAGAGAAAGGAGGTGTAGATCAGGTGTTTGCAGTAAGACTGGTGTGTGAGAAGTTCTTGGTGAAAGGTAGGGGCACCATTTGGGCTTTTATGGACTTAGAGAAAGCGCATGACAGGGTAGACAGAGAGGGGTTGTGGAGTGTATTGTAACTGTATGGAATAAGTGGAAGTTTGTTGAATGCATTGAAGAGCTTTTACATGAATAGTAGAGCATGTTTTAGAGTTGGAAATGGTATAAGTGATTGGTTTGAGGTGAATGTAGGGTTACATCAAGGTTGTGTAATGTTGCCATGGTTGTACCCATTAATGGTTTGTGCGACAAAATTGTTGAGGTACATTTGACTACATAAAAATACATGAATGTGTAGGTACTGAATGATATCTCCTTGTTCAGGCAGCTTAACAGAATTTTAGAGAGTGGCCTAGTGCAAAAAACTGTCAATAGATGGCGTTGTGGTGGAGCCATGCCTCAGTGCATATATACCCTCACATCTATATATCGGAAGCAGATTTTCACCTCACTACTCATCCCTCTTGGACATTTTATAGGTAAGTTATCATTCCTTTTTTTTATCTTTTCTGTACATTTAATTGTTGAAGAAATATGTGATAGGAACTGTGTATGAAATACGGTGTTTATGATATAATGCTAGGCGTCTGAATGTTGGTCAACAATTTTGTTGAGCTGCCCATTAACAGTAAAAAATATAAGTAGAGTATTAGCTCAACAAAATTGTTGAGTCATGTTAGTAATATCTGTTATTTATTGCATTTTTCTTTCACATACCACAATATGGATCCAGCGACATTCTATGGGAACAGACATAAGGAACTCACCCTGTGGTTCCATCTAATGCTGAGGACTCTGAAGATGGCCTTGACTATGATGATGATGAGGCCAATCCAGATTTCAATCCTACAACAGTTGGTACTAATGAATCTAAGAGTGATGAGTCTGATGACATAGGTGAGGAAGACCAAAATATGCCTGCCCATGAAATAACCACAGGTTTAGAAAAAACTGAGGAGCTCGAAGATTTATGGATCACTGTGCAGTATCAGAAACTTCCATCTTTCATTGTAGGGTGTGTTTACCATCACCCTAAAGCACCTACCAGTTCATTCAATCATCTGCTAGAAACATTCAGAAATATCTGTGTGCGTCATAAAGCCATATACATACTTGGTGATTTTAATGATGACTTGCTCTCAGCAGATAACAAAATGAAAAGGGTGATCAACACTGTGAAGTTAACACAAATAGTGACAAAACCGACCCGCATAACCCATAATTCTAGGACTCTTATAGATCTGATAATAACAAATAAAGTGGAAAGTATACCCTATTGGGACATAGTTCCCTGCCCAATTGCAGACCACGAGCTGAACATTGCTATGCTAAACATAAACAAGCCGAAAAGGAAGCCTCTCCTCAAGACATTCCGGTGTCTAAAAAATTACTCCCCTGATATCTTTTGTGAAACATTAATCAACAACACAAATGCACTTAATAGAATTAAATACACAGATAACGTCGATTTGCAGGTTGAGATTTTAACAAAAGTCTTCCTTGAATGCTTAGATAGTTGTGCACCCATTGTAACATGAAAAATAACCCGCCCCTCAGCCCCCTGGCTAACTATTGACATCAAAGAGGCAATGCAAATCAGAAATCAAATACAAAAAGAGCTAAAAATGAATAGATATGATATGACTCTCCGAGAACGATATAAAACAGAAAAGAAACGTGTCAGATCTCTCATCAGTGTAAGTAAAAAAGACTTTTACAAAAAACGTAATGACTCTAGACATGATACAACAGCAACATGGAAAGTGATAAGAAGCATGATACCAAATGAAAAGTCCCTCAGAAAGTTATGAAAATATTACGGAGTTGAAAGACAAAGCAGATAACTTTAATAATTATTTTGCTAACGTTGGCAAAAATACATATGAAAAAACTCAAGAAAACATCAACTCAGTGAATATGAGTAAGTGCTTAAATGACAATTCTTCCAATGAAAACACAAGAGAGTACTTCAAGATAAATCCTATCGATTGTGCTACCCTAATTCTTACCATAAAGAGCCTAAGAAACTCTGGCTCTTATGGTTCAGATGGTGCACCATTTCAGTTCATCAAAGATGCTCTACCCATGATTGCATCCTATATTCTAACTATTATGAACACTTCCATTGTTACTAAAAAGTTTCCTGACTCTTGAAAAATATCATATGTAATACCTCTGCATAAAAAGGGGGACAGAGAAGATGTGACAAACTATCGTCCCATTTCCCTGCTACCCATTTTCTCTAAAATATTAGAAAAAATTGTTGCATGCCAACTTATGTCATATTTAGAATCAAATAGACTATTAACGATTAACCAACATGGTTTCAGACCAAAACTCTCGACGGAAACTGCACTGCTTAAAGTTACGAATAGTATATATAATAATATAGATATGAAAAAAATATCTTTGCTTGTATTATTAGACTTATCAAAAGCCTTCGACAGTGTAAACCATGAAATTCTTATAAGTAAATGTATTAACTTAAATATTGATCCAAGCTGGTTTAGCGAGTATCTATCTAATCGTAAACAGTCCATACGTCTTAACAACATTATCTCTGTGCCAAAAAATGTATCATTTGGTGTTCCACAGGGATCAGTACTTGGTCCTATCCTCTTCTCCATTTATGTAAATGATCTATCTTCTTTCATTTCTGACTGTCTAGTCGTACAATATGCAGATGACACTCAACTACTCCTTAGTGGTGATATTAATAATCTCCCAGAGCTAACTTTAAGAGCAGAAAACACTCTGTCAAAAATTAAAACCTATTTCCAAGAACTTGGGCTGTTAATTAACGAAAGTAAAACACAGTGCATATTTATTGGTTCAAGGTTCCACATAGCACAAATTCCAGAAAACACAACAATTAAATTTTGCGACAATATTATCACACCTAGCAAAACAGTCAAAAACCTAGGAATTCACTTTGATAACCACATGTTGCTTGATTCCCACATAGATAAAGTATGCAAAAAGGTTACAGGAACATTAATGTACTTATCACGTATAAAAGACAATTTTGAGACTACCACTCGAATAACTGTTGTTGAATCTCTAGCCCTAAGTCACATTTATTACTGCACAACTGTTTGGGGAGCTACCACTAAGACTCAGATAAACAGAATACAGAAGCTTATTAATTTTGCAGCTCGAGTTGCCCTGGGAGGAATAAGAAAATATGACCACATCACACCAGCTCTCAATAAACTTGGGTGGCTGCGGGCAGAAAATAAGGTCGCTTATGCTATTTATGTTTTTGTATTCAAAATTTTGGACCATCATTATCCTAGCTGGCTATTTGACTTAAAAACAGTCAGGGATATAAGGGGAACCAACACAAGACAGAGCAGTGAGCTCTTTATTCACAGAATAAACACAGAAGCAGGTTCAAAGATAATCCCTATCAATGGGCCAACACTCTGGAATAATATTCCAGAGCATCTTAAAAATGCATCCTCCTTCACAGCTTTCAAAGGCAAACTATATAGTTTTCTTTTGGACAAATAGTTGCTGCTCATTAAGAACTAATTATTCTCATTGTAAGGAAACAAATATGGAAATGATGCCAATAATAACGATCCTATATCTAGTGGCATACTTACTACTTTATTATTAACATTATTGTTAACATTTTTATTACAGCATTATTATTTTCTATGAAAGCTACATTCAATTTAACTATATGTCTAACCCTCTTATTTATTAGTTTAATTACATGTCTACTTATAAGTTACTATTAATGTTGAATAACCATTGTACAAAATGGAAATAAATGTTTGTTTGTTTGTTTGTTCTAATCAGCAGCCAAAGAAATCATGCACCAAAAAACGTAGAATATGTACAGGATATATTGTTGTAGAGCAGTCTAGTCCTGAGCTTCCAAATTAGCCTCTCTCGCGAGAACGACAGAGGAGGAAGCGGGACACTGATAATCTCTATCCACCAGAAACTGATCATACCAAGCCAGATGATCTCCAGACACATTACCAATACTTTTCTCAGTTCTTTACACCTGAAAGAGTTAGCCATATAGCACACAACACAAATTTTGACTCAGTTCAAGAGTTGACTAAGTGCATTAGGACAGATGACAATATACATAAAGTTCTTGAAGTGTTACTGTTTATGGGCATATGTCATTAACCAGCAGTTGATGACTACTGGAGTGTGCAGCTGTGATATGACCTAGCTGCTGATAACGTGAGTATTAAGAAAACAGTACATTCCAGTGTAGATGAAGTAATGGTTCCTTACAATGGTACAAGAGCAGGAAAACTACAGTAGTATATAAAAAACAAACCCTACAAATGGGGTCACAAATTCTTTTGCAGGTCAAGCTTTTGTAAATAATTCATGATCTGCTCTTGTACCATGGGACAACTACTTTCTATACTGAAAACCTGGCTGAAAACGAGAAAAGCCTATTGCTTGGGGAAAAAGTTTTGTTAGTGATGACAAGATCTATCAAAGATCCACTGTCAACTGTTGTGTTTTGTGATAACTTTTTCACAAGATACAAACAAGTCAAGGAGTTAGAATCTAAGATAGGCATCAAAACCCTTGGTACTGTGAAAGAAAAAAGATGTGGTGGCACATGTTTGTTGTCAGAAAAAGAACTGAAAAAGGAAAGGAGAGGTCAGTATGATTTCTGTTCATCAGAGAATGTTATTGCAGTTAAATGGCATGACAACAATGGGTTAGTAATGCAGTAGGAATTGTAATGGTAGGCTCTGTCAAAAGATTTGATCTTGAGGCTAAAAGCAAAGTAGACAAACCTTGTCCCTCTATTGTCTTGGCCTACAACAAACATATGTTGGGAATTGACCTTTCTGATATGCTAGGGGCTTTGTATAAGACACCACTCAGGTCACTCAGATGGTATCTTCCAATATTGGCTATATTTCAGATGTTGCTGGAACTAATGCTTGGCTTTTGTACAATCACGAGGCCAAAATGTTGAATGAAGAGCACATGCCACTGAAGAACTTTTGCCATGAAATAACCAGTGCCATGGTAAAGGTGAACAAGATGGTTAGTGTTGGCAGACCTCTATTTAAAAGATCACCCCAGACAAAGGTAACGCTAAAAGAGCAGCAAGAAAAAGAGCCCCGTCTTCTGACATTCGGTATGACTGCATTGATCACTGACCAATGCTCATGGGATCAGAGGCTCGGTCAAGGGGGAAGTGTGCTTACTGTTCCAAGGGGGTATCTGGTTTCGAGTGCACAAAGTGTGATGTGTTCTTGTGCCTAAAAAACAAACAAATGTTCTTTGTTGAATATCACAAGAAGTAGACCTCCAAGATCCTCATTCCTAATTTTTCTAAATAATGGTGTTATGTATATGATTTTAGTTGTATTTGAAAGGAACAGTCCATAATTACTGAGGGCATAAATCAAATTGTTTTATTTTTTCATGTATTTCTTGTATTTTAATATTAGGGTACATATCTATTTTTTTTTATGTGGAAAGTATGTTTTGATAATTAACTAGAATATCAAATTTCGTTACTTTAAATGGGCAGCTCAACAATAATGTAGAGCCTCATAGTGCGAGAACTATGAAATACAGTAATCCCTCGTTTATCGCAGGAGTTACGTTCTGAGACCACCCACGTTAGGTGAAAATCCGCGAAGTAGCAGCACCATATTTTTTATTTTACATTTATATTTACCTTTATAAACCCTCCCTGCACTGCTAACAACTCACCCTTTACTTTATTAATAATTGCGCACAAGCGCAAAGTTATATGAGTGTGAGAGGTAAGTTTATCATAAATAACAGCTCGCAAACGTAAAGTTATATGAGCATGATGCGTAAGTTTACCGTGAATAACCTATACGTACTATATATTTATAATAACAATAATAATAATACAGTAACTTTACGAGACTAACATGTGAGAGCAGAGAGGGGTACAGTAATGATGACTATGAGGGTGATGATAACGCTTACATACTGCACAGCCGATGACAGCGCGAAAGGCTCACACATAATAACTGAATGGGTGAGGCGAGACAAGGAAAGATGCTGGAAGAATCAAACTTCAATCAAAAAGCCAATCAGACCCCAGGATACAGAACACAATTCTGTGATTAGTCGTCTCCCACCCATCAGCCAATATGATCCCGTGTACTATCTCACGTAGGTGCAACCCTTTGTGTTTTCCAAGACGCAGATATCTACGCAGCACATACCGTACAGGTATCGTATTTTATTTGGTACAATACTGTGAGTTACATGTTTAAATTTATGTTTTTTACTATTTTTTACTCTTTTATTATTCTTAGGCTAGGAAATACTTTTTTTTTATCAATAAAATAATGAAAATACTGGAAATTTTAATATTTCCACATATCGTGGATTCCCGCGATATACCCAGAAAATCTGCGATATAAAATACATATGCTCGCCATAAAAACTCGCAATGCACAGAATCCCTGGAAGGTGAAGTGATATAGCGAGGGATTACTGTATACAGAAAAATGTTCCAAGAAATAGTTGTTACTGTGCTATCAAAATAAAAGAAAAACAATTTTCAAGCCAAATTCTACATGTGCCCATTAAAGGGTTGTTTAATGTGTATATGGATGGAGTGATAAGGGAAGTAAATGAAAGAGTATTAGACAGAGGCTTGGAACTAGTGGGTGAGGAAGGAAGGTTGTGAAAATTAAATCAGTTGCTATTTGCGGATGATACCGTACTGGTGGGTGATACTGAGAATGACTTGAATCATTTGGTAACTGAGTTTGTTAGGGTGTGTGAAAGAAGGAAATTGTGGCTGAATATTGGTAAAAGTATAGTCAAGAGATGCAAGAGGAGTGTTAATGTTGGCAGATTGAATGTAGAAGTGAATGGGGAGTTGCTTGAAGTTGAGTTTTAAGTATCTAGGATCGCATGTATCAATGAGTGGACAAGTAGATGTAGAGGTAAATCACAGAGTGAAGGAAGCAAGTAAATGTCTAGGTGGGTTGAAAAGTGTAATGAGAAATAGATATTTGGGAATGAAAGCAAAGAGGAGAATATATGAAGGTGTGATTGTGCCAACAGCTTTGTATGGAGCAGAGACTTAGTATGCAAGAGAGGATAAAATAAAAAAGTTGAATGTAATAGAGATGAAGTGTTTGAGAAGTATGATTAGTGTATCTAAAATAGAGTAAGAAATGAGGAGGTCAGGCAGAGAACAGGTGTTGGAATGAAGCTGTCAGATAGGTTAGATCAGTGTGTGTTGAGTTGGTTTGGACACATGGAAAGGATTAGTTATGAACAAAACTTAGAGTGTGGAGAGCAGAAGTGATTGGAGTTAGGTCAAGAGGGAGAACTAGAATGAGATGGATGTATGGGGTGAAAAGGGCATTGGTTGCACGTGGAATGTCAGTGGAACAGGGAAGAGTGCATGAAAGAGACAGAAATAAGTGGAGGAAGATTGTGTATAGATGACGCGGGCCAAGGGATTTTTCGCAACTACTAGCTCAGTGAACTGTGATGGACAGGTGTGAGGGGAGTTGCCATGTGATGAAGCGGCTGTCGGGCCTCACTGTAGAATATCCTTACCCGCCTACCTTGTGGAAGGCCCAAGCAGGGTGGAAGAGGGGGAGACGTGGCAACCCTTTATCTTCAAGGAACTGAGAGGAGTGGTTGAGGTATGTGTGGATAGTGGTGAATGCGGGTATCTTGGCTCGGCCACCCCCCTTACAAGGGGGAATGAGGCACGTGTATATGTATATACACAAAAAGGAAATTCATTATGGGATCCAAAATCCTCCAGTTACACTGTCATGCTATAAATCTGCATTAATTACAAATTAGCCTGGTAATATATAGCCTATTTATACAGCCATGAAGTGCTAAACATCAAAGCTTAAGTTTCAAAAAAGGGACAATAAGCATATTGGATGTTAAAAGTACACTGTACAAAGGCAAACATGCACACTGGACGGTACATGGTACCAATACTCATTGCTTTAATTGTCCAAATACAATACTACATAGCATATTAAAAAATTAATACTCCGTACAATAAATAATAATCATTAAGATTACACAGAAATGATAATGGTCATAATATATCACTTATGGCCCTCAGTATTCGGCATAGAGGGTTGCTAGGGATTTCTGTGGATCTTGTTGACTTCACTACTGGCTTGAGGGTAGACAAGCCTGGTGGAAGTAATGCGATTTTAGATTGGAATAGAGTCAATCTGTATTTGGAGGAGGAGGAAGAGGAGGCAGTGTAGGAATCAGAAGTAGAAGGCAATGGAAATGAAACATCTCAGGTTGAAGGCACTGTCTCTATGATTTATAAGGGACCTAGCACTTCTTATGACTCAATAACATTGCATGACATCTTGAATTATGTTTGCTACTTTTGAAAACCTCTCATTATGCATTATCTCACTACGTGAGATAGTGTATATTAAAATTTCCAGTATTTTCATTATTTTATTGATAAAAAAAAAAAGTATATCCTAGCCTAAGAATAATAAAACAGTAAAAAAGAGTAAAAAACATAAATTTAAAAATGTAACTCACAGTATTGCACCATATAAAATATGATACCGTCTTGGAAAACGAAACGGGTCGCACCTACATGAGATAGTACGCGGGATGCTATTAGCTGATGGTGGCTGATGGGTGGGAGACGACGAATCGCAGAATTTTGTTCTGTATACTGGGGTCTGATTGGGTTTTTGATTGAAGCTAGATTCTCCCAGCATCTTCCATTGTCTCGCCTCACCCATTCAGTTACTCACGTGTGCGCCTTTCTCATTGTGCCTCTTAATACGTTGTTCTTGTGTTTTTTGTGAAACTTTTTCAACCCCTGCAATGCCGCCCAAGCGTTCTTCCGTCCTTCATCTTCTAAGGCTTCTGGTAGTGAACCTAAGCAGCAAATATCAGGAAAACAGCGACTATTTCATTTAGTAAAACAGTGAAGAGGGTCGTAACACCCAGCAATAAGATAATAGTGTGGATGGAATCTGCTTTGGCCCTGTGGATTGCTGATTGCAGAAAAAAGAACATCAGCATAGACACCAATATCATACAAACAAAGGTGAAGAAGCTGTACGATACATTCGCTGCAAATGAACCCAACGACGACAGCGGCGGCCATGGAGAGGAGAGAGAAGAAGATATCGACGACCCACAACCAGGACCCTCCAGCGATTCTCCACCGAGGAAACAATCGTTCGTGGCAAGCAAGGGATGGTTCGCTAAATTTCAAACACGCAATGGCCTAAAGAGCATTTCAGTTTATGGCGAAGCTGCCTCTGCATATACAGCTACAGCTGAAGATTATGTGAAAACGATTTTAAGAAAATTATCGCCGAAGGGGAATATGCTCCTGAGCAAGTGTTTAACATGGATGAGACTGGGTTATTTTGGAAGAGAATGCCGTCTCGCACTTTTCTCTTAAAGGAAGAAGCTAAAGCCCCGGGATTTAAAGCGCACAAAGACCGCGTTACCCTCATCAAGTGCGGGAATGCTGCGGGCTCCATGTTAAAGCCCGGGCTTATCTACAAGTCTAAGAACCCTAGGGCTTTGAAGAATAAGACTAAGAATCTGCTGCCAGTGTATTGAATGCATAACCCAAAGAGCTGGATCATGAAAAGCCTCACATTGGACTGGTTTCAGCCTATGGATCAAGGCGTTATTCGTGTGTTCAAGGCCCTCTACACAAGAAATGCCCGGGCAAACCTGGTTGAATCCATGGCTTCGGACAAAGAATTCTCAATGAAGACTTACTGGTGTAATTACACGATTGCTACATGCCTTCAAAATATTCAGATTGCAATCAATGAGATGAAGCAGGCCACAATCAATGCCATCTGGAAGAAATTGTGGCCCGAAGTCATCTACGACAACAAGGGATTCGCTCCTGACGAAGTCCATAACTCGGAAGTTGCGAAAGCTGTATAGTTAGCTGGCTGCATTGCTACGAGGAGAAGGCTTTAAAGATATGACTCACAAAGACGTGAATGAACTGATCGACTGCCACTTGCAGCCTTTGACTGAT
This sequence comes from Halocaridina rubra, assembly GCA_037179515.1. Classification (NCBI taxonomy): domain Eukaryota; kingdom Metazoa; phylum Arthropoda; class Malacostraca; order Decapoda; family Atyidae; genus Halocaridina; species Halocaridina rubra. The sequence goes on from JAXCGZ010008739.1 coordinate 22,855, forward strand.
GAAGACTAGGAGGAAATGACAAAATCAGCGACCGAAGAAGAGGAAGAAGAACAACCAGAGGAAACACACAAAGAAATCAAAGAGCCTGGCCTTACACTCGAACGTCTGGCAGCCATGTATGAATATGAGAAAGCAGTCCAACAACTCTCGCAAGAACATGATGATAATATGACTCGTTCGGTGACCTTCTGCAATCTTCTCAACGATGCCATGATTCCTTACAAGACCATCCTCCAACAAAAGAAGAAATAGCAACAGCAACTACCCATTACCATGTTCTTCTCTTGCAAAAAGCAGCCGTAAAGCTGTCATTGGCTGCAGAATAATTTCCTATGGTATCTATACACGTCATCACCACCTCATTCACAGTAAGTTTACCTATCACGTTCTTATAAATTTACACTTGCATGCTGTTATTCATAAAGTAAAGGGTGGTTTTTTAACAATGCAGGGAGGGTTTATACAGTAAAGGTAAAAATTAATGTAAAATACCTATGTATATAGGGTGATCCTACTTCTCGGAAATTCACCTATCGCGGCCGGTCCTGGAACCAAACCCCCATGATAAACGAGGGGTTACTGTATATATATATATATATTTATATATATATATATATATATATAATATATATATATATATATATATATATATATATATATATATATATATATATATATATAGTAATCCCTCGCTATTTCGCAGTTCACCTATCGTGAATTCAGTGCATGGCAGTTTTTATTTGGCAAAAAAAAATTTTTTTTTTTTTTTTTTTAGATTATTGTGGCACCAGGTTGGGCCAAAAAATGAGAAAATAAAACAGCCTTTATCAGGCTGTAAAGAGAAATAGAGATGGAGAGTGTAATGACCTGTCAGATGTGAAGGGATTATAAAAGATGTGTAATGAATATCCAGTTCTCTGTTGGGTTTTAATATATCTCTGCATTACTTTCATGATGTCTATTCCAAAAAAATATAATTCTCCTTTGATCTTATTATTATTATTATTATTATTATTATTATTATTATTATTATTATTATTATTATTGGAGACAATAATTTTCCTTTGATGAGGATTGTGGAGATTATTATCATTAATATTATTATTATTATTATCATTATTATTATTATTATTATTATTATTATTATTATTATTATTATTATTATTATTATTATTATTATTAAGGGCTCATCATTGTTTGTACATCTGTTGGTTTATTTTCTTTAATAACTGTGTACAGTGTCCCTCCCTAGTTGCCCGGGACAAAGAGAGCATGGGTGGTTGGGTAGAA
>JAXCGZ010008740.1:0-24115 GCA_037179515.1 Halocaridina rubra
TCAAAAACTTTATTCCATCAAAAATGGCTATCACATGATAATTAATCTAATTACAAATTACAATGTAAAATGTCAAAATAAAACAAATGAAATGTGCAAAGCACAAAATCAAAAAATTTACACATTAAAATATGCATACGTACACTTCGTCTACCCAATGGGAGGATAATAATGAGACTAAAATCACTTATTAAGTAGGTGATTTAAAAGATGAGATTTAAGTGAGGGTAATGTTTGGCAGCTTCTTAAGTTTGCGGGTAAAGAGTTCCAAAGTCTCGGGCCCATTACATTTAAGGCTCTTGCCCCAATATCAGTGGAAGTTCTGGGCACGTAAAAAGAATTCTGATATCTGGTGTTGACGTTATTGATAGGCACTTGATTAACTGTTGGCAATGAGAAGAGCCATTCCGGTAATATTCCATGATTTATTTTAAAAACTAAAAGACAGATATTATATATGAACTTCATGTCCATCCTTAGCCAACCCAATCTCTCAAAGAGGGGAGTCACGTGATCATATTTATGCACCCCCCCTATGGCAATTCTTGCAGCAAAATTCTGGAGCCTTTTCACTCGTAACATCTGGGTCTTAGTCGTGGAACCCCAAACACTTAGACAGTAGTTGAGAATACTTAAAATCAATGTTTGTACTACAATTACCCTACAATCAGGCTCGAATCTTTCATAGACTCTGTTCAAGTAAATAAGGGTCCCGTTCACTTTTTTATGTAGTTCATCGATATGAAAATTAAATGTCATGGTACTGTCCATAATAACTCCTAGATTTTTAACCTTATTAGATGGGAAGAGTGAAACATTGTTGAAATTTATACTGATGTTCTCAGGAATGCGGGACAGGTATTGATTTGATCCAAAAATAACGAATTTAGTTTTATTTTCGTTCAGTAAAAGACCATTACTGTTAAAATAACTTTTGGCACAGTTTAATATATCTTCAGCCCTTTTTAAGATTTCAGGAATTCTATCAATGTCACCAGTAAGCATAATCTGGGTGTCATCAGCATACATAACAAGTAGGCAATCTCTTATAAATTGAGGTAAATCATTAACATATATTAAGAAAAGCAGAGGACCCAAAATTGAACCCTGAGGAACGCCAAAACTGATATCTAAAGAAGAAGAGAGAGTCGAGCCCATTCGAACTGATTGAATTCGATCTTTCAGATAATTTTCGAACCAAAATGAGTCAACATGAACTTTGGAAAGTTTTCTCATTAGAATTTGATGGTGTACACTGTCAAATGCTTTAGACAAATCTAACAATAATAAAAGTGATATTTTCTTATTTTCAATATTACTATAAATTTTATCAGTAATTTTAAGTAGGGCCGTCTCGGTCGAAAGTTTAGGCCGAAAACCGTGTTGTTCTTCACATAATAGACAATTTGATTCAAGGAAATTTATTAACTGGGTGGCAACTACCTTCTCAAGTATTTTAGACAGAATGCTGAGAAGAGAGATTGGCCTATAATTTTCAACATTATTAGTATCTCCACTCTTAAAAACGGGGATGATATAGGGATGCTTCCAGAGGTTAGGATAAATGCCTGTAACAATGGATGTATTAACAATGACTAAAATGAAAAATACTGTAACTGGCAATGAGTCAGTTAGGAAGCGAAGTTGTATCCCATCGGAACCACAAGAGTTTGTTGGTTTGAGGTTCTTTATGATAAGAATAAGTGTGACTAAATCGATTGGGTGCGGTCTAAAATTATTGATAATATTTCTTTCAGCTGGAGGCTGGCAATTATGTGGTTGATTAATAATCAAGTCATTATTATCTTGGGACTTTTCATATGTGGATTTACCTATTTCAGCAAAATACTTATTAAAATCATTCACTCGCTTTTCCACATTATCACTGAGAAGGTCAGAATTTTCTAAGATTTCCTTATTTGCAGGAATTATTCTTTTTATAACATTCCAAGTTCCTTTGATATTTCCCTTATACTTGGAAAATTCTTCCCTGAAATGATTTTTCTTCTTTTCGGACAACATTGTTTTAGTAAGGTTTCTTTCTCTTCTATAGGCTCTTTCCGTCTCGGAGTTTTGTCTATCAGATTTAAATTGCCTTAGGAGGTCATTTCTCCTTTTCATTTGCTCTTTTAACTGAGAGTCAATCCACGGGGCAGGAGGGCGTGTCATGACTTTGGTTGTAAGAGGGCCACATTCATTTAAACATCTCGTAAAAACATCAGTAAAAGTAGAAACTTGATAATTTACACAATCTGTAGTTAGTATTGAATTTAAAATGTTGTATTCATTAAGAAGAGTGTCGCAGAAACAATTTTGAGAATAATTCTCAAGAGATCGGAAAGTTTTAACAATTGGCGGTCTCTTTTCCTTCCTGACATTAACTGTAGTTATTAGAAGCTCGTGGTCTCCTACAGGACAAGGTAGGACATCGTGGTGAACTATAAAACTAGGTGTATTGGTAATTATAAGATCAATTAGGCTGGAGGAATTAGCGGTGATACGGGTTGCTTTATTCACAAGCTGATTTAAGTGGAGGGATTGAATTAATTTCCCCATTTTATTATTAGGAAGAAGGAGATTATCATTGAAGTCGCCTATAATAATGAGAGGTTTGCTCCTCAAACAGACCGACCGAAATACCTCGGAGATGTAATCAAAGGTGTCGTTGAGTGCATGAGGGTGTCTATATACACATCCCAGGATGAATGAAGGGAATTTCCTACTCTGAACAGTCAACCAAATGTCTTCGAGATGAGGAGGTCGCTCGACTTCAGGGGTCTTTAATAGGGAGACCGTTAGATGATTTCTTACATACACCCCCACACCCCCACCCCTACCGCCATCAAATCGATAAAAAGAATACTCAGGTATAGCAACAAAACCAGACTGCATATTAGATATGAGCCAAGTTTCACAAACACACATTATATCCACGTTATTTTCTCTGATCATTAGTGCAATATTGTCGAAATTACCCAAAAGTGATTGTGCATTGATGTGTTGTATGTTTATGAAATGTTTCAATAAGCCTGTATTACAATGTGATTGCTATATATTTAAGGGACATAATCTTGTTTTATGGCCATGTTCACGGCAGTGACCACATTTAAGTCTATAGTTAAACCAACTGTGGGAAAGATCATGGTTTATTTCCCCACAGTTTGAACAGGGCTGTCGACGACTGTAGAGCTGCTGCAATTTCTCCCTCTCCCGGGGACGCTGGGGGGTAGCGCCGTGGTTGGTCGAGATCGTAAAGACTGTGATTCATCCTCGAGTCTCGTCTCCATCCTCGAATACCAGGTGGGATTTGACGATTCTGATGACGAAAATCCCGGGTATGACGTCCATCCGAATGCTGTTGAGGATCCCTTCTAGAATGCTGATCGTTGCTACTTTCTTGAGAGATGTTTCTGATTTCATTATTATTTCTTATTGAGGGGAGCTGGCGATGCCGGTCGTAGTTTCTGTTCCTGTATGTGTTATTTTGACTGTCGTTATTGGCCGTGACCGGTCGTTGTTGCCGCTGCAATACAGAAGCATATGTAGTAGGTATGGTTTGGTATATGATTTCTTCCCAGTTGTTGCTTAGTTTGAAGAATGGGCATTGCTTAGCAATTATGTTCAATAACCTGATGACGCCAAATCTGTTGAGAGCATCCCCCTTATCATTTACATCATAACACATCCGATGAACGTCGCCGGTACCAAGCCTGAACTGCAGATTAGTCTTGATAACTGAAACCCCATTGGTCTCACTCCAAGTTGCTAGTTGATTATTGAAATAGTTGATCTTTTCATCGAACTCTTCGACTCTAAGGACAGGTGCTACTTCACATATGAGTATGCTCATCTCCTCGTTCACCTCCTTGAGATCGGTTATGAGAGAACCCAATCTATCAAGGATATACACAGGCTGAGACCCATTAAGGATGTCTTGAATACCGCAGTATAAGATGCAATATTTAGGAGCCCATCGAAGTTTCTCTGAGACCCAACAATTTATGAGATCTATATTAGCTCCTTCTATAGTTTGAACGGAGCATTGTGGGTTCAAGTCTGACATATGGACAGGGGAGAGGTTTGTCACCCAGAAGCAGGCTTCCCTCAGGTCGGGGCCGGGTAGGGGTTACACCCTGCGGTTCCGGTGTCGTCTGCTGTGAGTTGTATGTTCCCTGAAGTAACCCGACTTGTTCTTCCAGTGAAGAGATACGATCATTTAACTTGTTGACTGTGATTGTGAGTTTATCGATAACAAGATCTCTGACTTTTATTCTCTCTCTCATTTCTTCAATGTCTCTCATTTCCTCTTGAGGAGCTAATTCACAGTTATCAACATTACTCTCTGAATCGTTTGTTAGTGACGATCTATGCTTTTCAAGAATCATATCAATGAGTTTATCTTTCGTGTGCCAGACCCTTGTGATACCTATTTCCCGACAGTGCTTTTGTAATTAAATTTTTGTATAATTATCATTGAGGAATTCCCAAGTAGGGTTTTCCAAAGACACTAGGTTTTCAATAGAAGACATTATAATATGAAAAATACAAAACACTAAGATTAAAATACTTTTGCCACTGGCAGCGCTTGTAGATGTTCTTACTGCGCAAGCTTAGAATTTGAAAAAAATTAAATGTGAGCCCTTTACGGGAAAATTTGATTATCTTAACTTAAAATAAAACTAAGTTCTTTTGTAATTCAATTTTTGTATAATTATCATTGAGGAATTCCCAAGTAGGGTTTTCCAAAGACACTAGGTTTTCAATAGAAGACATTATAATATGAAAAATACAAAACACTAAGATTAAAATACTTTTGCCACTGGCAGCGCTTGTAGATGTTCTTACTGCGCAAGCTTAGAATTTGAAAAAAATTAAATGTGAGCCCTTTACGGGAAAATTTGATTATCTTAACTTAAAATAAAACTAAGTTCATAAATTCAAAAACTTAAGAGACACATTTTCATTGTTCTAAAACACTTCACAGGGTCACAGAGGTACATAAAATACACAAAGGCAGTTTAGAAAACACGAAAAACCATGAAAATATCAGGAACGTAAACAAACATGCTTACCCATGCGAGAGAGAGAGAGAGAGAGAGAGAGAGAGAGAGAGAGAGAGAGAGATAGATAGATAGATAGATAGATAGAGAGAGAGAGAGAGAGAGAGAGAGAATAATAATAAAAGAAAATATACATCGACTCTGATCTATTTTTTTTTTACTCTGTCAACTACATGGCCTCGAGATTTGAAAAATTATTATTTGTATTGATAAATACATTCACACATGCATAATGCTGTTATCTCCGTAATAAGAGTCAAATCTAAATTATTTTATCTTTGCTTTTTGCAGTCACCAGAAATTGGAAATAATTTGTGTTTTCCCAATATTGATTAATTTTTATCTTTAAATTTTCATCGCATTCATTTGTTTCATTGATGAATAATTAAAAATGAATAACACATTTATTTATCTCTGAATGAAGTTTTCTCTCTGCTTTTTGCTGTCTCAAGAGAGTGAATTTCTTTTTTTTATTATTATTAATTGAATATCCATCATTCTTTAATCATTATTTTTTTTAGTTAGACGAATTACAAAATAAAAAAGATATATAAGAATTTTTTTGCTTTCTGAATGTTATTTTGTTTATTTTTTCGATCACCAGAAATTAAGAAAATTCTTTTTATTTAGTAATTTTTCTCTATTTCTCATTTATTATTTCTTGAATTAGAGTTAATGATAAATAACAATTAAAATATTAATAAATTATTTTTTTTTATTTTTGCTTTTTCAGTTTTCAGAGACGTAATTATGTTTACAATTTTTTTTTAAATTTCTTAGTCCTTCGATATAGTGGAGTGTGTTAATAACAATAAAATATAACAAAATAATGTGTATATAAGTAACACATCAATTTATTTTGTAATTAAGCTTTTGCAGTCACCAGAACTTAAAACTTATATTATAACCCTTCAATGAGAAATAGAGTCCAAGTTTTCAGCTTTGGGTGTCTGAGAAAGTTTTCTGAACAGGAAACTTAAAAAGAATATACATGCAGTAACCCACAAGTACAATGGTTGGAATCGCTCTTGTAATGGAGAGGCCGAGTCAAAGCACATATATTTACCATAACTAAGTTACCCCAATCGCTCCTTTCAGCTTCTAGGTGATAAAAGGTCAACACTATTCCCCTCCTCCCCACATGCTGCTTGCGTCACTCACAGGATAAGTTAGTAAGGATCTTCTACTGCAAGGTTCGACAGCTGTAGCTGATTTATCTCCACCGCTTCATCTCTTGGGAACAATCCCCCACACCCACCCTTCCCAGTTTGCAGCACAGAGCAGGTCTGGGAAATCCCTTTGGGTTGTGTCACCTCCTCACAAATAGTAAGTACACTCATGTACATTTACATGTGATGTGGTCAAAGCACACATTCACCAGAAGATAATTCAAATTCATCTCAGATGCTCCTCTTATCTCCTAGAACATAAAAGGTCACCACACTTACCTCCCACAACACTGCTTGGGGCATCCACAGAGTAAGTTGGGAAGATTCCTCTGCGTTGAGGTCTGACTGAATATATATATATATATATATATATATATATATATATATATATATATATATATATATATATATATATATATATATATATATATATATATATATAATGATAGTATAATTAAATGAGGATCCAAAGAGCTAGCAAGTAATAATGCAATAGTGGAGTAAAAAAAAAAAAACTAGAATTCGAGGCTTAAAATCTCAACCAGAGAGCGTTGCACCCGAAAGAGACTCAGTGGCAAAAGTTTTTTTGCACCCTGATAGTTCGGACTTCAAAAAGAAAAAGTTTAAAAAGTTTCTTGTTATCAAAACACCACCAACCAAACACCAAAAAGCTCAGAGAATTGGACTCTTATTTCTCATGAAAGAAAATAAGAAAGTTAAAATAATGAGAATTTCCTCTTTTTGGGACCGCATAAACAAAATGAGTTTTATTTTGAATTATATGAATTTGTTCTTTTTAATTAATTTTATTTTTGTTTTATTCATTTTACTTTATTTATTGTTTTTTTGGTTAAGGAAAATATTATCTATTAATGTTTTACAGAATATTAGTAACTATTTTTCCTGAAGGGGGTTCCAATGCCTAAGAAACACTACAAGCCAACTTTTCCCATGTACACATAGGGTCGCTCTCGTTTTATTAGTGTTAACTCTTGGAGACTAATTATGAATTTGGTTCAAGCTTTTAAAGGCTGAATGTCATTCCTGGCACCAACCCTTGCCCCTGAAGCCTACTTGGAACTGTGACTGAATTGAGCACGGTGGTTGGATTACTATCTAATAACTTCTTTGAAGAAGCAGGAATCGGAATTGAACTCAGCTCCTATGATATGGCAGACTAGCGTTTAAAGTTCTTTAACCTCAGAATGTATCAGTTATGTATACTCATTACACCTGATAAGGTAGAAGGGACTAGAAGACGACAGTTAACGCTATAATCCTTTATTAACCTCGTCAAGACTAATTACAAAAAAGTATTTTGGCTACAGAACAAGAAGGGATCGAATTCTTGTCCTCTGGTATGAATTAAGCCACCTAGATATCAGTTTGCTTACTCGTTATGCCTGTTGAGCGAGCAGGGGCTAGGAAATAACAGTTGCTATTACTAACCCTTTCATGAGTTTATAATTAGTACTTGATAACCTCTTTTTTCATCACTGTAAGACACAGAACCTCCCCTCGTGAAGTCATTACACAAACTGGGGAAAAAGAATTAGCGTGTCATAATATATATTCTCTCCCCTTACCCTAACGAGGTGGCACGGGGACACTGCGGCTTTGGGTAATTGTTGGGTGTAATTACAAAGCACTGGTTAGAGTGAGTAATTACTGGGTTTGCTTGTAACTCTTGTCATGTCATGTGGTAATTAGAGTAAAGTACTAAACAGGAGTTGCAGAAAAGTCGCTTTTTTTCAGGCAAAACCTATGAAAGGAGAGATATGATTTGAGTATATATTACTTATGTAATATAAGAATTTGTATATTATATATATACGTGCTTATATTTATTATCTTATTTACTTGATTATATTCTTATTTTTATCTATTTTCACAAATTCACGAATTTAGTATTTTTCTATGAGTGCGACAGGAGGACTGGCGGTGAGAATTTACCTCAGCGTGCCTTGGCGCGAAGAAACATAAAGAGAAAAAGAGATGGGAAGTGTTGTGGCTTGTCAGATATGAAGGTATAATAAGAGATGTGTAGCGAATATGTAATGATATTCTCTGTAGACGTATGCATAGAAAAGAAAGGTTTAGCATCGAGATGTCCAGAACAGTCCTATTTAAGTCTCAAAGACCCTTCAGCTGTAGTATATTGATTTAGCATAGGTCAAAGAAAAATGGAGAGAGGAGAAAAAATGGCATATCTTTAATATTTTATATATTATGCGAAATTTAATTCATCTTGAAAATCAGCCCAAACCACCACTGTCTCCAAGAGGCTTGTGAAAAAGAGCGACTTTATAGAATATGGGAAGAAAATGCCATGTCATTCCAGTGTCTGCCCCAAGCCCAGTTATGTGAGAAGGATGGTGTCAGGAAGGAGATATTCTCGTAAACTGTGAACCATAACCAACACTACTCTCCAAGAGGCTGGTGAGGAACAGCAATCCATATGAGAATGGGAATGGCTTTTAAGGAATAAAGGGCCGGTGTCAGGAATGATATCCTGCTGAAAACCTTAAATCAAAGCCAACACTTGTCTCTAAGAGGCTAATGACAAACAACGACCCCATATGAACAAGACGTAAATCTGCGGGTATAGAGGGGTTGGTGTTAGGGAGGGCATCCAGCAGTGACACTCAACCATAATCAATCCCTAGTCTACAATTGGCTACTGACAAACAGCGACTTCATATGAAAATGGGAATAGGTGCTGAGAAAGAGGAGAAAGGTATACGTCTTCTGTTATTTAATAATATTGTGGTAATATAATGATATATATACGAAATAAAAATATAATTTTCATACTCTCTACACTAAAGAGGATATGGAATATGTCTCATTTCATTCTTGTTAAACACAATGCAAAGCTTGTTCGTCCGAGCTGTGTTTATATATATATATATATATATATATATATATATATATATATATATATATATATATATATATATATATAGATAGATAGATAGATAGATAGATAGATAGATAGATAGATAGATAGATAGGGAGATAGATAGATAGATACAATCTATTCCGTTTTATTACTATTATTATTATTTTTATTATTATTATTATTATTACTATTTTTATTATTATTATTATTATTATTATTATTATTATTATTATTATTATTATTATTATCATTATTATTATTATTATTATTATTATTATTATTATTATTATTATTATTATTATTATCATCATTATTATTAATATTATTATTATTATTATTATTATTATTATTATTATTATTATTATTATTATTATTATTATTATTATTAGTAGTAGTAGTAGTAGTAGTAGTAGTAGTAGTAGTAGTAATAGTAGTATCGACAATTTTTAGACGTTTTGATTCACAAAAACACATCTTAATTCATACGATTTTTCGTTTATTCACCATACAGTAATATGTACAGACATGAACTGTTTTTAGGGATAGATTCTAGAGTAAAATATTAGAGAAAAAGATGTTTGATATGATTTATTTTAGCTGACCAATCTACAGTGAGATACTGGTAAAGAAAAGTGTCAACAAAACTGCTTAAAAATAAGCATTTTTAAAGTATAAAAATTAAGCTTATGGGAAATAGTATATTTATATCTCAATAAAAACATTTACAAAGTAAATATTTTCTGAAAAGTTAATCAAAATACAATTTCTGGAGAAGATGATTAAATATACACATTATCGTGTGTGAAAACAGGAAACATTTAACAAATCCCTGACCACCAACACATCTCATTCTTTATATATATATATATATATATATATATATATATATATATATATATATATATATATATATATATATATATATATATATATATAATATATATATATATATATATATATATATATATATAATGTATAGTTTTGACTTTTGTAGATCATTATAGAAAATGGATTAACAATGATTGCGAAAAGAAGCCATAGGTGAGGTTAATATGATCTGAAATGTTTCGTGTTTTGCAAATATGATAATGTGTTTATTTGGTCCTTGCACGTTCAGGTAAGTGGGTTTGTATTAAGTCTGGAAACCAACTTCTGGTGAGGTTGGGAAGAAGGTGTTCATGTGTAGGTTCTAACAGCCAGAAAATAAATTTCATAGTTCTTTTAAATCATTTCGTGGTACAGTTGGTAGCGCTTTATATAACATGATGGAATGTCAGGTGTGCTGTAGTTTCGAATCGAGGTCAAAGGAAGTTACGTCTTTCAGGTTTATAAATATTTTCGGTATTAAAAAACGCTACTGTCGGGCTCCACGTCAAAATATTTTACCCATTTGCACTGTGGATGGCCCATATAATTTGGTGAGGGGTTGTTGTGACCCATTACCCCCAGAAACAGATAGGTGAGATGGAATGAATCGGTTTTATGGTGACTGGGTGTACTTTGACTCAGCCCCCTTAACAAGCTGAATAACTGCCTTTGTATTTGTGTGTCTCTATAACTTTATTATATATTTCATATCATGTGGTAATTTCAGTTGAACAGACCGCCACAATTTCGGAATTTTGACAAATTCTGATAAATGCTTCTTGGACAGCCATATATAAATGTTCACAGTAATTTATGATAATAGTCAATGACATTTAAGTAATATTTATTAATAATGAACTGGCAAGAGTCCTTTTGTAGTTATTACTGTGCTAATTTTATTATGTTAATAGTAAGCAGACGAAACATATAAAGGATCCGTCTGGCACAGAAATATAAAATCAAGTTATGATTTTATTTATGCTTTTATCCGTTTTATTTCCGTCATCTCCGAGACATAAAATGCAATTTCAAACTGAAGAAATATTTATGTCGACATAAAACGATTTATCTATTTTTTCTCCTTTGATTGATTGTATTTCTGCCAAAGCTGTGGAGATTTTAGCTTATAGATTTTTTTATTTAAGATTTTCTGGCATCGGAAAAAGTTGTAAAATATTCTAGTTTAATAACTTTGAGGTTAGAATTAACGTTTTCCTAAATGAGAAAACAAATGTAAAAAAAAACTCATATATAAAAGGGTTGAGATTAGAGTTAACAATTTTTGATATATGGAAATAAGTATAAATTATTCGTGTTTCTCAGGTTGAGGTTTGACTTAACATTTTCTGATATGACGAAGCAAGTGTAAGGTATTCCTGTTTAAAAGGTTTGAGATAAGAGTTACCATTCTCTGTTATAAGGAAACAAGTATTAAATATATTCCTATTTGACAAATCTGAAATTGGAGTTAACCATTGGAAACACTTGTAAAATATTCGAATATAACAGGTTTGAGATTAGAACTTTGAAGATGAATTTTTTTGCAAGAATCTTAGTTCTAGAGCCTCGTTTTTACCTGAAGATGACAGGTAGACTTAATCGAAAGATATGAACGTTTTTCAAAGGAAGCTTCATTTAAAACGTTTTGATATTCTCCACATGGCTTATGCTATTAATATGTAAACTTTTTTGAAAAGGAGCTTCGTTTAATAGATTTTAATATATTTTCCGCATAGTTTATGCTATTAATTCACGTCTTTAATCTAAAAAACATTGGATAAGAGTTATTTGTTTGAACTTCTTGGACGGTATTTTCAGAGGAGAATAGATCCTAAGCTCTAGTATTATTTATATTATTAACATTCTTTCAATCTCTTCTCTTCCATGTAGGAAAATATAGCAAAAACGAACAAACGAACACATAACCCGCTATTAATTTTCCTCAGCCTTAATGGCACCGAATTTTATATATATAAATATATATATATATATATATATATATATATATATATATATATATATATATATATATATATATATAAATATATATATATATATATATATATATATATATATATATATATATATATATATATATATATAATTTCTAATCTAGTTTTGATTATTTGAACGTTTATTCTTATTGACAAATAGAGCAGAAACAATCAAATTAACGAACGTACAAACAAACAAAAATGCCCAATGAATGATAATAATATACTTGTTTTAACCATTACTTTCTAAGGTACACGAATGAAAAAGTCACATAGTCTGAATATCCGAAATAGGTTTTACTTCTGTAGACAGTGACTTAGAAATTTCCATTGGATTATTTACTCGTTTTCTGTCAAAGAGAAAAATTACTAATAAATTAATGGCATTATGATTATTCAAGTTGAAAAAATATAGCAATGCCAGACTAAGAAGCAAGTAAAGCTATTTAAAAAGAAAAAAAAACTTTGAGTAGTATATGTTGGGTTCCATCCCTACTTGAAAGTTGTACGATCGGAAAAGGATTTTATTTGAAACCAAATAAGTAAACAAATACACACGCAACCAAATAAAAAAAAAAATTTCATTAGAGTTAGCTATTGATTACATCGCCTTTTTAAGCTATGCGTACCAAATATATATATATATATATATATATATATATATATATATATATATATATATATATATATATATATATATATATATATATATATATATATATATATATATATATATATATATATATATTGAAAACCTAAAAGATGTTTTCCTCTCAATGCTTTCATTGGCATTGTTTACATGGTAAAAACAAAAATAAATAAATTAATTAAAAAAAAAAAAAAAAAAAAAAAAATATATATATATATATATATATATATATATATATATATATATATATATATATATATATATATATATATATATATATATATATATATATGTATATATATATATATATATATATATATATATATATATATATATATATATATATATATATATATATATATAATATATATATATATATATATATATATATATATATATATATATATATATACATATATATATATATATATATATATATATATATATATATATATATATACATACATATATTATTATTATTATTATTATTATTATTATTATTATTATTAGGACGGTTGCCCTCTTGTGAAGGACTTGTTTTGGCAGATGTAATCCTTACCCTGAGTGCATGCCCTTGCTAACCTCAGACCGTGACGGGGCGCGAACCCTCGACCTAACGCCTCAGAGTTGCGGACGTTACCGCTTGAGCTACGGTGACTACTTGGCAAACACGGAATTATGTATTTTTAATCTACATATTTCATGCAAGATCAACAAGAAATTTTGCTTACTCAGCAATAATTCTTTACTTAGAAATAATTAATATTCTCGTTTGTAATTGCGTGCTCTGCTTAAGGTGTTTGCATGAGTTTGCTCTCTATTTAATTGTTTTTTTTTTATATCTTTTCTCTCTCATTTAAATATATCATGAGAAACTACCTGTACTCGAAATATTAAAGGGAAAAGGCTATTATAATACTTATTTATTTATTTATTTATTTATTTATTTATTTATTTATTTATTTATTTATATATTTATTCATTCATTTATTTATTAATTTATTCATTCATTACTTTATTATTTACTTACTTGCTTATTTAGTTATTTCTCTATTTATTTATCTTATCTTTAATTCATTATATATTTATATTAATTTTAAATATAATTATTTCCTCATTTTCTCATTTATCTTTTGTTATTTATATATTAGTTTATTGATTAACTAATATACTTTCACTTATTATTTATTTGGTGTTTTATTTATTATTTTCATTTGATGAGTATATTATGATTCATCTATTTCCCTCTTTTTGAGAGGTTTCAAAAATAATCTCACATAATCTCGTATGTATAAGAAAGCAAAAAAAAAGTGTTATATATTTTTCCTGTAAATTAGGCTATTTACAGTTTTTAATCTCCCTTCTCACTCATGCTCATTCTTTCAGGCAACTCAAACTCATTATATCCCTGCTCATGCGTGTCTTCACTCTAGGTCCATTTACAATCTTATATCTCCCTCCTCACTCATGTCAACAGTCCACACTTGCAGTCTACTTCACTCTTACTAAATCATCCTCTGGGTATCATTTCGCCCCTTTGTTTCGCTCTTCATATCCTTTTCTACTGTACCCATGAGTCTTAAATCTCCCTGCTCACAAATGTCCTCACTCTCGGATATATAAAGTGCAACATGTCCCTTCTAAATCAAGTCCACAGTCCGCACTTTCATAGTATATAGCGTGCTAATTCTTCCCTCTCATTAATGTCCACAGTTCACACTTTCAGGATATTTAGTGTTAGAGTCTCCCTGACTATTCATATCCACAGGTTCTGGCTATTTATAGTGTTAAATCTCCCCTGCTCTCTTTAGTCCACAACTTGAGTCTATTTCACTCGTAGTAAATCTCCTTTTGAGCTTTTATTTCGCCCCTTGCTTTTTCCCCTCTTAATATCCTTTTTTTTCATTTTCATCTCTCGATCGACCCCTCGATTCCATAAAATTGAATTGTATTGGATCAGTTGGCTCTCTTCCTCCTCCTCCTCCTCCTCTCTCCCCCCTCCCCCTCTCTTCCTTCTACCGATTCTCTGCTTGGAAATGTAAAGAGGCATGAAAGTCCCTTTATAAAATATATCTGAAGAGCAGTATTCTATTCATTTTTATTATACATTTTATTTTAGCAAAAGATAATTTTCTTTTTCATTTTTGTTGGAGGAGGGATGGTTTGAAGTATTATTCTGGTTATATTTTCAAAGTGTTTACTGGTATTAGTATCTTTAAGCGAGAAATGAGAAGTTACTGAGAATTTTATATATAATTTCTAATATTTTGGTAAGTATAAAGATCTATTAACATGAGAAATGTACTTCATTCGGTTTTGGAATCTCAAATCTAAAGTTTTTTTTTTTTTAGTGCAATAAGTCTTCAAAATTTTTTTCACAAGAAAGTAAAAAGTTTTTGGTTTTGAAGTAGTTTTCTCTTACTTTTCCAATATCGTTGGGCTATGGCTTTATTTTTGCTACTTATTTTAGATGTTTTTACTTATTTTTTGTGTGTTTGTTTATTTTAGCTCTTTTATCCTCTTCTCGTCCTCTTTGTACCACGTGGAGACAGAAAGATTCACCTTTTATTTATGCATTTCTCTCTGATAATAAACTCATTTAATTATAATGCATTGTACAATGGCGCTAAATCTCAGAGCCACGGAGGGTTATCTTTACCAACCATAAAATAATATTTCATTAAAATTTTTGTTATATGAATTAGATTTGTGAATTAGATTTAGAAGTGTTTTTCCACAAGTGAAATTTAGCTACAACTGATTAGATAACAATGCTACTTAGACTGTTTTAATATGTCATAGCTTATAAACGGCATTCTTAAGTTCCTTTAATGATTATTAAGAAAACTTCAGAGCTTTTAAAAAGATCTGTTGAATTGATCTCGGAATATGACTTCGTTCCAGACCTTCTTCTTTACTTTATGGATCATAGTTGTAATCTGCTATGCGGAGTCTGTTTTTATTTTCCTTGTATTTTTTTCCAAAAATATTCCGCAGTAATTCTGTAATGTTCTAGGTAATTTTGAAAATAAATATAAGCTTGAATATTTTTTACTCATCTGTGAAACTTATGTCAGGAAATTACTTGATAACAATGAAAATATCTCTAAAAATTCTGTTACTTCAAAAAGAAAATGAAATAGGGAATTTTTCGACTAATGTTTGTGAAAGTTTAGTCAGGAAAATACTTGCTAAAGCCCCTTAAGTTCTTAGAACGTTTCGCTTAGCTTTAAATGTATTGACAAATTTGTGAAAATTTTGTCAGGGTTATTCTCTCCCAAACCATCAATTGTTCTAAATATTTTTCATTGTTCTATTTTACTCTATAAATGTGATTTATGACTACAAATGTTCACTCATTAATGGACATTTTGTTCTTCAGAAAATAATTTACTTAACATCATATTTTACTTATATACTGAACTCATTTGCCATTTTTTTTCGTAAATCCAATTCGCAAAGATTCTTCCAGTATAAGTAACAAAATTTTGGATTGTTTATGGGAATTTGTCAAGGAAAATACTTTGTTTATTCGAGAAACCACTTTATATGGAGGATCATTTCGATTATGAGTAAGAAAATTTTGACCCATTTATGAATATTTTGGCTGGAAAAATACTAATATTACTTGAACATAAATTCTTGACTCACAAAAATTTCCATTACTTTCATATTCGAAAATGCAATTTTTTATATTGTTCCTTTATGAAAATTTTGTCTGGGGAAAATATTAACTAAATACTTCTTTTTTTTCACAAAATCTTGTCTTAAAAAATCTTTGCAGCATTTTATCTTTCGAAGAACAAAAACAATTTATAATGAAGTTCCTTCTCAGAATATTTTGGAAGAATTTTGAAAGATATTTGGGAAAGAGAGCTTCACCTCCAGAAATCCTAAAATCCCATGAAGGATATCCTGGATTGTTTTGTGGATATAGGATGTAAATGACAGCCTAATATATGTCAATACCCTCTTTTTTTTTCTATTCAGAGAGAGAGAGAGAGAGAGAGAGAGAGAGAGAGAGGAGAGAGAGAGAGAGAGAGAGAGAGAGAGAGAGAGAGAGAGAGAGAGAGAGAGAGAGAGAGAGAGAGAGGGAGAGAGAGAGAGAGAGAGAGAGAGAGAGAGAGAGAGAGAGAGAGAGAGAGAGAGAGAGAGAGAGAGAGAGAGAGAGAGAGAGAGAGAGAACACGTTTGCAGCTTTTTATTTGTATGTCTTATTCTAGTAATTGTTTGATATATTATATATATATATATATATATATGTGTGTGTGTGTGTGTGTGTGTGTGTGTGTGTGTGTGTGTGTGTGTGCGCATATTAGATTTATATATATATTATATATATATATATATATATATATATATATATATATATATATATATATATATATATATATATATATATATATATATATATGTGTGTGTGTGTGTGTGTGTGTGTGTGTGTGTGTGTGTGTGTGTGTGTGTGTGTGTGTGTGTGTGTGTGTGTGTGTGTGTGTGTGTGTGTGTGTGTGTGGGCATATAAAATAGTGGTAGTAGTGTAGCTTCAAGTTCATTGTTATCAGATCAGTTCCCCTCATGCAACATACAAGAGGGGCACATGTAACAATTAATTCATAAAATTAAATTAAAAAAATTAAATTTTCTTCTCACAGGATTTTAAAAATATTTCTAAGTTATACATACATACTTAATAAAAAATAAAATTTGATACTAGCACTTTGTTTTGTTAAAACTGTTCCTGTCTCATCGGTTGGTGTTAAGAATGTTAGTGGATTCATTTTCTTTAATAACTTTATTTTTTTTTATTTTTCTACATTATATTTTGCTTCATATACCTTCAGTCCATTTAAACTGGCTTTGTTACTCTTATGTAGGTGATATAATACATGTAAATGGGTTACGTTAAATTGTATATATTTTTTTTTAATTTTCCGTAGTTGCACTTGTATTTGAATTATTTTTGGAAGATATATAATTTAATATCGCTCTTCTTCCTTTCTTCTCTTGCTCTTTATCAATTTTTTCTACAAACTGAATTGTTAATGTTCTTATTGCACTATTATATAGGTTTGTCTTATCATAATTATTATATACATACTTTTAACAGCATTTCAAATATAACCTGAGGTCTCTCTCTCTCTCTCTCTCTCTCTCTCTCTCTCTCTCTCTCTCTCCCTCTCCTCTCTCTCTCTCTCTCTCTCTCTCTCTCTCTCTCTCTCTCTCTCTCTCTCTCTCTCTCTCTCTCTCTCTCTCTCTCTCTCTCTCTCTCCCTAGCATATCCTCTGCAATGCGTGTATGCTAAGCTAGTGGCAATGGTAATTGCTTTTATTGTCTTATGCTATTACATCTAGCATTGACCATTTCATGTCAGGCTTCTGGCATTAATCCTTTAATGAATGCTGTGCTCTGCTCACTCTCCAGTCTGTTTAAGGTCTTACTCGTAATTAAATAACTTTTAATCATTCAATCAGTTATTCCGTCCGGTGGCAGCTGGGTTGGCTTCCACGTATGGTGTTCTTGGCTAAATACATAATTCCGCTGTGATAAAGAAGTTAGGTAGAATTTGAGCAGTTAAATACTGGTCGCTCCTCTCCTTTCCTAAGTGTAGTGGAAACTATGAGAAAAATATACAAATTTCCCTGGATACCTGTCTAGCTGAAGAGAACATGCCTAGCTCTAAAATATAACACTTTGGTTAGTATACAAGAATACATTCACTAACTATGAAAGAATACATTCATTTTTTCACTAATTTTCTGATGCTCTATCTTACTTTTAAAATAATTTTAACATAGTTTTATGTTATATGTAAGTTTTCCATTGGATTTCTATGACATTCTGCACAAATCCCTCTGGTAAATAATAAATTGCATTTACAGTCCATCTAGTTCCAATGAAATTAAATAAAAAGTCAATCATTCTCATCAACTCCTCGACTTATACACCAATCTGTCACCACTTGTCACCCACGCAGTATTTGATTCAATATGTATTTCCATATTTCGTACTATAAATGCATTTATAAAAGCTGTTTACCGCGCATAGAGACTGTATAACTCGATTTTTGTTTTACAGATCAATTTTTCACTTCAAGAGATAGTGCATGTGGTATGGATGATTGGAGAGAGATTGCGAATAGGGTGACGCAACTGCTGGAAACTGGAACGGGTGTCGGAGTTGACAGGAGATTAAGCGGTTAGGGTAATCAGGCTAGCGGCTGTCGGGCCACATGGCAGATCCTAGCCCACTTATTCTGTGGATGATAAAGGTGATAAGGTTTTGGTGGGGTGATTGTGGCCACCCCTTATTTTCGAGAGGATCTAAGAGGAGTGATTGGTGTGATTTGGCTTCTAGAGGATTTGCTTGGTTCTACTCGGCCATCTTCCTTACAAGGGCTATTGCTGACATTTTATGTTATATTCTCGTTCAGAATTACATGTTTCGCTTCATATATATATATATATATATATATATATATATATATATATATATATATATATATATATATATATATATTATATATATATATATATATATATATATATATATATATATATATATATATATATATATATATATAATTTTTATTTCTTTATTTTATTTTATTATTATTATTATTATTTTTGTTAGAATAGTACGTGATAAGAAAAGAATGAAATTGAGTTCCATTTTAATAAATATTTGGTATATGCAGGGAGGTTGGATGTAATTATTATTATTATTATTATTATTATTATTATTATTATTATTATTATTATTATTATTATTATTATTATTATTATTGTTATTTTTATTAATATTATTATTATTATTATTATTATTATTATTATTATTATTATTATTATTATTATTAGTATTATTATTATTAACTACAGCAGAACTACTACTACTATTACTATTACTACTACAGCTACTACTACTACTATTATTGCGACTTATAATAATAATAATAATTATAATAATTATAATAATAATAATAATAATATTAATAATAATAATAATAATAATAATAATAATAATAATAGTAATAATAATAATAATAATAATAGTAATAATAATAATAATAAAATAATAATAATAATAATAATAATAATAATAATAATAATAATAATAATAATAATAATAATAATAATAATAATAATAATAATAATAATAATAATAATAATAATAATAATAATAATAATAATAATAATAATAATAATAATAATAATAATAATAATAATAATAATAATAATTGATTTTTTCCACTCAACATTACTTTCGCTCATGACTCTAACCATAATTTACTGTCCAACCTTTCCTGTATATTATTTGGTAAGAAATACAAATGCATACTCCTGAACTTCAGAGGGTTTTATTTCCCTGGAGATAATGAAGTAAAAAAAGGATACAGTCATCATTAATTCCACAAGAGAAATCCGGTGAACTTAGCAATAAATAGTTCCTCTGTTCCATTGTCTTAAAATCCCTCATTCATTTCTACTGAACTAACTGAACATATGACTTTTTGAGTCCCGTAATATATATATATATATATATATATATATATATATATATATATAATATATATATATATATATATATATATATATATATATATATATATATATATATATATATATATATATATATATATATATATGTTTACGTTTTTAGGAGGGTCTATATATTTTCTATCTTTCTTTCTTTTCTCTTTCTCTTGTACACACGCACACATATACGCGAAAAGGAGAATCTTTTTTTACATACATATATTTATTTTGTATTTAAGGACATAAGTCTTCTTAAAGAAAGCAAAAATACTTTAAACTAGCTCAATAAATCCTCGTATGTTTTGTCTTTACTTCTACGTCCAATACTGAATGACCTATGAGATTCGGCCCTTGACCTTCGACATAATTAATTCCTTAATTTCGCACCGCAGTGACCTGAATATCTTATGTCAAGAAGGGAATTATTCCGTTCATGATGGATTTCTTAAATGAAATATTAGTTAGATTATGATTCTTTATTAGATAACAATTTCGTCTCTAAGTTTTGACAATGTTTTTGTAAAATGTAATTTTACACTCCTTACACACTATTCGAAAGCAAGATCAATAATTCTAGAATATAATTTTCGTGAATATCTTTAGTTTATTTCAATGTTCATTTTTGCATCCTTTGCCTCACAACAACGTACTTATAGAATATAGAGCTTAACACTTCTCAGTAAACTGAACAAAATATGAATAATCTAATCCTTTAGACAAATATAGTCGTGATGGGCTTGAATCGGTTGATCAAAGATAACAAAGTTATCATAATTAGAGCGGAACATATTAATGAGATGTATGAAGTCATTTAAGTAGCATTACATACTTTTAAGCACAATCTTTTGTAACTTCATATTTAACTTCTTAATCTAAATTTACATATCTATATATCATAGAAAAAATGCGCACAAACTCACGCACACACACACACACACACACACACACACACACACATATATATATATATATATATATATATATATATATATATATATATATATATATATATATATATATATATATATATATATATATATATATATATATATATATATATATATCCCTTTAACACAATATTAGTGCGTCTCTCTGTTGCAGTTCTTAACTCAATTCTTTTCATTTTAAAGTATGAAGCTATTTGTAAGCTTTGATTAGCTATGCAAAATCTTATCTCTGTTGTCTGTAAAAAATCTAAATTGCATGAGACCTTTTATAAACACCTTCTTAGTGAATCTCTACTTTAATTCTTGACTCACTCAAGTCTGTATTTCTTTCCATTAAGCCTTGGGAATAACCCCTTTCGACCTTATTCAAGAGGGGAAATGGGGTGTGATATACGAGGAAAAAACGTTGAAAAGAAGCACAGAAGGAAAGAGAACAAATGGAAAAGAGGGAGTCAAGATAAAGTAAGGAATGAGAGAGGTGGGGAGAGTGTCTAGGAAATGGGAGGCTTTTTCACATAATTTTCAAGGGTGTTGTAGAATTACTCTTGATGAGAATGGAATTAATACACGAAGGAATTTCTCTTCATTTAAGTTAATTTTGCATTCCGTTGGGGTTTGAGTAGTAAAAAATGACTCGATTTTATATAGTTAGTAGTGACTTCATTTATTGCGCATTTATTTGTGATGTTATTGTCCTTCTAATGTACGCTTTTTTTTATTCGCGCATAATACGCACATAGTCTTTTATTCTTAACCCTCTTTCATAAATATATTGTTTAATTATGTATTCTCTCTGTTTCTCTCTCTCCTTTTCTCTCTTCCCTCTCTCTTCTACATTCACCATCAAAGCTCTTATTGATATGAAAAATAGCCTTGATATTATGCTCTCTCTCTCTCTCTGTGCCCTTCTCACAGCATGCATGATAAAGCACGAATGAAATGGAATCTTAAATCGCTTAGAAATTGATATAAATGTTATATTTTAGCTCAACCCTCCCCCCCCCCATGAGTGCTCTTCATAAAAATGAATAATACTGTTCCTCAAGGAATTGTTTTTATTTTAATTATTAATTCGTAGCAAATCGTAGCCAGGATTTTAGAAATGGGATGTTCCTTGTTATTGGTTTGTTTGTTTGTTTATTTGTTTGTTTTTATTTTGTTTGTGCTTTGCGTATCTTTATCTCCTTGTTTTATATGTATTTATTCCTTTACATCATTCTTATCGTTGATATTTTTTCTTTTATATTATTTGAATTATCCTTTATATTGAAATATACATACATACATACATACATACATACATACATACATACATACATACATACATACATACATACATACATACATACATACATACATACATACATACATGCATGCATGCATGCATGCATGCATGCATACATACATACATACATGCATGCATACATACATACATACATACATACATACATACATACATACATACATACATACATACATACATACATACATGCACGCACGCAGGCACACGCACACATATATATATATATATATATATATATATATATATATATATATATATATATATATATATATATATATATATATATCATAAAAAATACTTAACTATTTAAAATAGCTTCATAGCTATTTCAAATAGAGTGAGAGCCTTTTATTCATTATTTTAAATACATTGGCAACCAACATAGTCTAAGGGTTAATTTCTCGGTAGAACACTGGAATAGGTGTATGCTGTTACTCGGCCATAGCCATTAGAAGGGGTTTGCACCCTTTACACACACACATACACACACACATACACACACACTATATATATATATATATATATATATATATATATATATATATATATATATATAGATAGATAGATAGATAGATAGATAGATAGATAGATAGATAGATAGATAGATAGAT
The DNA here is from genome assembly GCA_037179515.1 of Halocaridina rubra. NCBI lineage: Eukaryota > Metazoa > Arthropoda > Malacostraca > Decapoda > Atyidae > Halocaridina > Halocaridina rubra. Next base: position 23,034 of record JAXCGZ010008740.1, read on the forward strand.
AGACTAATGTGCATTTTTAGCAACTATAAAGTTATCACTCTTGCTAGCATGTTTATCATTTTCGCCATTATGATCATTTTCTTTTTCATCGTGATATCCCGGGGAAAGGATTTTGTTTAAGCCCTCGCGTTCCCTCCCTCAAAGACTTGGAAATGTAAAATACCTTCTTATTAGTACTTATTTTTAATTTGAATATATAATAAAGAAGAGAGAGAGAGAGAGAGTGTGTGTGTATTATCACTTCTTTTGGAATACCAGCATAAAAGATTTAATAACTATGCTATCATATATTTAAGAAGATAAATATTGAAAACCCTTTGGTCTCGACTTTAAATTGATATTTAATGTCTAATACCCCTAAATAGATCTATAAATAATAAAAAGTCTACGGAGATCATGTGTAATGTTTCATTATGAAACGACGTAGAGGTGCATTATTTAGAGATCATTTTTTAATTATTAGTAGTGATATTTTTTTTATTAGCTTTAATAGCTTAAACAAACTATTTGTTTTCCGATTGTGAGCAGTATGATTTAAAATTATTACCCAGAGCATTTCCATAACTTTGGAATGCAGCTTCACTTGTCATTTCCTCAATATTCACATGCTATATGAAGTCATGAGAGATACGGAATAAAGTTTTGAGACTCGGGTTCAATTAGAAAAGTTTATTTATCTGGTAAATCATATCTGTAGGCAAGTTGCTCTCAGATGAATTTTTCTCTCAACAAACATGCATTGCAGAATGCATTTATCTAAGAGGTGAATCATACTTCGTCTGCAATCTCTGCAGTGCGAGAAGTTTTGTATTCACAGATATTAGAATACTTCGGGCATTTGAATAGACTTCCATCAGGAGTATATTGATGTCTGGAGAACAAAGTGTCGGAGTAGCATGACGTTGTAAGTCTGGATTGAGGCATAAAGTATGAGTTGTAAGATTGGATAAATTAGTTTTAAAATATTGTAAAACTTAAACCCTCCTTTTTCTTATACGGTTTCGTATATTAACAATGTGTTATCATTTAGATTAATAGATTTTTTTTAAATATAAAACATACTGTATTTGTAACTATCGTTT
>JAXCGZ010008741.1:0-2500 GCA_037179515.1 Halocaridina rubra
TATATATTATATATATATATATATATATATATATATATATATAACCAATAAGCACATTATATATGTGTAAACATGAATCATTTTTTATCCCGACCGGGACTCGAACCTAGGCATTATGATTACTAAGTCAAGGCGCTACCACTACACCACAGAAGGTTAAAAGGAATCCAACCTTATAGCTTATATCTTCTATACTTAGGAATGAACGCATTCTAACTGAATGCCACTATGTTCATATTACAGATTCCCCAACCTCACTCGTGGCTACATTTTAGCATTTAATTCAATTCCCAATCTCATTCCTAAGTATAGCAAATATAAGCTATAATGTTGGATTCCTTTTAACCTTCTGTGGTGTAGTGGTAGCGCCTTGACTTATATGTATATATATATATATATATATATATATATATATATATATATATATATATATATATATATATATATATATATATATATATATATATATATATATATATATATATATATATATATATATATATATATATATATATATATATATATATATATATATATATATATATATATATATATATATATATATATATATATATATATATATATATATATATATATATATATATAATATATATATATATATATATATATATATATATATATATATATATATATATATATAAATATATATATATATATATATATATATATATATATATATATATATATATATATATATATATATAAATATATATATATATATATATATATATATATATATATATATATATATATAAATATATATATAAATAAATATATATATATATATATATATATATATATATATATATATATATATATATATATATATATATATATATATATATATATATATATATATATATAAATATATATATATATATATATATATATATATATATATATATATATATATATATATATATATATAAATATATATATATATATATATATATATATATATATATATATATATATATATATATATATATATATATATATATATATATATATATAATATATATATATATATATATATATATAAATATATATATATATATATATATATATATATATATATATATATATATATATATATATATATATATATATATATATATATATATATATATATATATATATATATATATATATATATATATATATATATAATATATATATATATATATATTATATATATATATATATATATATATATATATATATATATATATATATATATATATATATATATATATATATATATATATATATATATATATATATATATATATATATATACATATATATATATATATATATATATATATATATATATATATATATATATATATATATATATATATATATATATATATATATATATATATATATATATATATATATATATATATATATATATATATATATATATATATATATACATATATATATATATATATATATATATATATATATATATATATATATATATATATATATATATATATATATATATATATATATATATATATATATATATATATATATATATATATATATATATATATATATATGTATATATATATATATATATATATATATATATATATATATATATATATATATATATATATATATATATATATATATATATATATATATATATATATATATATATATATATATATATATATACATATATATATATATATATATATATATATATATATATATATATATATATATATATATATATATATATATATATATATATATATATATATATATATATATATATATATATATATATATATATATATATATATATATATATATATATATGTATATATATATATATATATATATATATATATATATATATATATATATATATATATATATATATATATATATATATATATATATATATATATATATATATATATATATATATATATATATATATATATATATATATATATATATATATATATATATATATATATATATATATATATATATATATATATATATATATATATATATATATATATATATATATATATATATATATATATATATATATATATATATATATATATATATATTATATATATATATATATATATATATATATATATATATATATATATATATATATATATATATATATATATATATATATATATATATATATATTTTATATATATACATATATAATATATATATATATATATATATATATATATATATATATATATATATATATATATATATATATATATATATATATATATATATATATATATATATATATATATATATATATATATATATATATATATATATATATATATATATATATATATATATATATATATATATATATATATATATATATATATATATATATATATATATATATATATATATATATATATATATATATATATATATATATATATATATATATATATAT
>JAXCGZ010008741.1:7500-20000 GCA_037179515.1 Halocaridina rubra
CACCGCTGTTGTATTTTTTGAAAAGTTCTCAGTAGGTCTCCTTTACACCCAACCAATTTACCTCATTGCCAAATACCTGCCATACAGAATAAATATGGAATGTTTGTGCAATAGAGGCTAACCAGAAATCCCTTAACCTTAAAAAATATTAATGATTAACAACTATCCTATGTAAATATGGTGAGAAATGCCAATAAAGAAGATAGAGGCCCGAAAGGAATCCAGCCCAGGAGCAAATACCAATTCCAAACTTGAGATATCGGAGTTAGATGAAGTCAGGAAGGGCATCCAACAGTTAAATATTGAGCCAAAGCCATAGAAGACGAGAGGTGTCAGTTGCTTGTGGAGAAATTCAAGTCTATTAAGTGCCAGTACCAAGCTTGGCTGCAAACCCATTCATATTCCTAACTGTTTCTGGATGGAAAATAATATCTCAGATTATTTACCATAGTTGTTAAATGATCCACTATGATAGGTATTAAATCAGTTACATATCTTTTTCTAACCAAAGGAAGCATTTCCAGACAACCAACACTTGCTTCCCATTTCCATAAAATTATTGTTTTCTTGAATGCCTTTATTTTGTAGGTGGATGAAAGGAGATTTTCAATTCCATTTACATGGATACGCTCAGACTTTTAAAGTGTTGGAACAATTCAGTAAAATATTCCAATTTTAAGATCCAATATTCACATTCCAGAACTCCGCAGAAGTTGCTTATATTTTCTTAAGAAATTTAAGTAATTCTTGTCGAAGTTCAAGTATACGACAGAGTACCCTACCTTTTGATAACCTCCACATTTCTGTGTGCAAAGGTAAGCGGTTGTGTTGCAAATTTACATAGTAACAAAGTAGTTCGAATATGCGATATTTTACTGGTCAAGTTTCACTGATATTTACCATGACTACAACTTGATCAAAAACGTCTTTCAGTTCAGTACCCAATGTTTTTGCCATCCAGACTTCTCTGTGCAAGAAGCAGTGAGTTGTTATAATATTTGGATTTTGTCGTTTACACACCATATAAAACCTTTGACAGATCCTACTATTGATAGACATCCAATAGTAAAAATCAAGACACATGATTTCCAGGATGAATTCCATTTTTCAAAATAGTAATTCAAAACGTGAAAAATTTCTTCACCTTTAGTAATGGTAGTCAGTTCTTTGCAACAAAGAAATTGATTAACTATATCATCTCCATCAATATAGCAAATAAATGCCAATAGTTTTCCTCTGTTGGTTATATCCATTGATTCATCAACTTGAATTGCAATAGAATGAATTCTGAAGCTTATTAGCGTGCAAGTTTTCCTCAAATATTTAGATATTTCCAAGATACATCTTTGAACAACATCATATGATAGTGGATTTTTTTTCTGCATCATATTCTAGTATAGTATTTACCATCTTCTTGCATATGGGCATGATCAGGGATTCAGCACTATTATGAGATTTCATTTATAAGGCAATCTCATCCAATACTTCAAAAGAATTAATTTGAGTTTTTTCAGATAATGTTGCAATGCTGTTGAATACAACTGCTTGTATTGTTTGTTGCTCAAGTAATCTTTTAAATTAGTGAAAGTCTTTTTTCTTGAACACTGCCATGCGACGTTTGGATATGCTTATAGTCGGGAGCTAGCAGAGATTTGTATTACATCTCGAGTACAAAAGGTTTGATACCAATAGTCATCGGCTGGTGAAATGAGGATCTCGGGATAGTCATACTTAAGTTATGCAATTGGTGCGTTTAGTAGGGGGCGCTGCTTGAAGTGCACCCCAAACTCGGTTTAAATTACATTTTGGAGTACAACAACCAAATATGTGATAAATGTTTCTTTTTGGCACTCTGATTACAGATATGTTATTATTAAATGACGCAATTGGTGCAAAACGCATTTAAGAAGGGTCCAAAGGGGGAGCTAGGGGGAAGTACTATCACGTTTGAATCACAATTAGAGTATATCAACGAAACTTTGTGGAAGTATACCTTAGACCTTCCTGATGAAAGATCAGTAGTTCTTAAGTGTTGAATTTGATGCAAAACCCTTTAAGAACGGCCTAAAGGGGGCGCTATTTTTAGCACATTTAAACTACATCTTAAGTACATCAATGAAACTTTGTGGAAATATCCTTTAGACCTTCCTGATATAGAATCAGTAGTTCTTAGGTATCCAATTTGGTTCAATACCCATTTAAGAACGGCCTAAAGAGAGGGCTATATTAGCACATGGAGGTGTAAAATTGATTTTTTAGCTCTATTACCTCATTATATGCCATTACTCAAACTTAGTAGGAATATTCTTGAATCTGATATAGGAGAATGAACGAACTCTGAACGCGTTTACTTATTAACTTATTCGTGCAAGTTTATAGTAAAAAGGAAAAAAATGCACAATGAGAAAAGGTGCATAGGTGATGTGTGCAATATAATACGTGCCGATGCTGTTTACAATTCGATATTCTTATCTAGGTATTCACCTAATTTTCCAATTAAAGTAATGTAAACTAAATTGTGTCTTGTCCCGTCAGTCTCATAACAAGATTGTTATTTTACGGGACAGGACACAGCCAATTTTACTGTACCGGTATGTATATTTTTATGATAAAGTCAAGTGTGACATGGCATCACAGATTAACCCTTTTAGTAAGGGTGCAGTTTTGTTCATTTCATTTTGACTACTATTAGATGATTTGATTCAGCTTAGAAAAGACTTTTAGTCATTAAATGGTTACACACTTTCTCAATCTACCATATGGCTATCCCAGATCCTTATTAAACAGTATAAAATTGTCTAAATGTAACAAGAACAACATAAGCACGTCACCAGCACTGAAAACGTTAAAGAAATGGAAATTATTTTCAACATATTCAGTGAACAAGCATATGATTCATTAAGAATTTGCAGTTTTTCTAGTCTAATATTTCACACCTTTGGCAAGAGGACATTCACTATTCAGGTAGTAGTAGATATTGCGGTAAACATTTCTAATAATATACTGTAACAGGGATGGCCCGGCACTAACATGTCTATGTTCAAGTGATTATGCTCTTTGAAACCAAAATAGCCTCTTGAGATATTCATATATACTAATTAGTGTACATATACATGTATCAGACTTAATATAAATCTAATGCTTAAGTTTATAAAACACATCAATACTGATACTGACTCGCTCTCACACTGTTTTGAGAATATGCCTATAATCTTGAGTTCAACTAATTATCATCTCAGCCTGCCTTTCTGTTGCAAGATTCTAGTCATCCCCATCACAACTGCCATCTTCATCTGAAGAATTGATGTCCATATCATCCTCCTCTTCATTGTCTATTGCTTCCATTTCCTCTGTCTCTGGGGGTAAGGCTTTCAGGGAGTTGCTCCCCTTCGAACCAAAGCGGTTTATAATGACCACCAACCAACTGCCAGCCATTTTCTTCAGAGTTATGCTGCTCTATATTAGTTTTATCTGCACTTGTCTACATGATAGCAACAATGGAGGCACACTTAATGTGAGAATTGAGCTCAGCTTCACAAGGTGGTAGTCCACATGCATTTATGCCCTTCAAATTCGCTAGTAGATGTTTTCCATTTCTTTTTGGTCCATATGTCTGCATGAACTTCTCATACCTCCAATCATTCAACCTGGTGTTTGCACTATCCTCAGCTCCATATATTGTGGCTGTGAACCTATGAAGAGAAATTTTTGTCTTGTTGGAAACTGTAGTGTCCTTTACCATTACTCTGAAAAACTTCAGGTAGTGAGATTGTTTTTCTAAAGTATTGGAAGGCCTGACCTTCCCTTTTCTGACAAACGCTAATGTATAGTCCGTTCCCGTGAAGGCATGGAAAGCAGGCATCGCTGCACAAAGATCTGGCCCTAGTTCCTTCCATGTTGCAGTCAGGCTGACATAACAGACAATTATTCATTGAAACTGTTCTAATATCCATCCACAATGTTGACTGAAATCTGTAACAGTGATATATTAAAATCACTGCAATATCTGTGTCTGATGCCCTGACCACTATGTTTCCATTCTCAAGATCAGCTGATAAGGAGTGCTGACAGATCTTTGTGTTTGCCTCTTCATGGTTTTTCCTTGATCCATCCACCGTGCCTTGCTGCATCACACCCTCCATCACCTGGAACTTATAACATTCCCCCAGTACATCTAGGAAGACTTCACGATCACCTAAAATGTTTGCATATGAAGAGTCTTGCCACTCATTTGCAAGAAACTGAAGTAACTGCTACTTGAATGACTTGGGCTTTAGAGCATCACTTAGTTGTCTTGGCACTCGTCTCTGCTCTGGTCCCGTGATAATAAAGACTCTGACATAGGATCCCCGCCTGTTTCTTTCTGTGTCCTTAATTGAAGTCAGCGGATAGTCATCAAAGGCTTTGTGTATGTGATTGGCTGATGTTATTAAACTCTGGATAAGAATACTTCTTGCTAACCCACCATATGTGGGGGGCAAATTTGGTGGCAAGGTATGCAAGAGGAACTGTCCATCTATGATGTAAGCAGTAACTTCCTTTGGCTGCTTTTTGAGATCTTTCACTTTATTCTCCAATATATCAAAGAGGGCACTCTTTATGGTCTTTGCCATTACTTCGTCAGGGCTGGCCAAGGACAGAGGTACTGGGATCAATAGGTACTGCATAATATGCTGCATATCAAGTATCTTCTTGCTGAACAGCACATGGAGACAACCCATTAGATCACTTGATCCTTTAAGAGTTGCAACTTTTGTGTTCTTTGTCCGACGATTACTTGCACAGCCATCTACAAAGGTTTTCAGCTTTTCTTTCTTTATTGGACTTTCAAACTTTGCTCGATCACTCCCGCAAGCTTGGATGAATTCCTTGTGTCTAGTTTTTCCATTGGTTGGTACATTGAGGAGGCTTTCCCAGATTTCGTCAGTAGTACCTTTACCGTTGCTTATATTGTACAATAGCTCAGATGCACCCTGGTTTTCAAATGGATTGTTAGTGGCCAAGATTTGTTTGGTGATTTTCTTGAGATCTTCATTGTCATGATGAATTTGTTTTGATCTAAGTTCTGCAGTGACATCTTCTTCGCTAATCAATCCTGTCATCTCTTGCAGCTGACTAATGAATGATGCAACATTATAGTAATAAGATAACAAACAGAAGAGCTCACAATAAAGTTAATTACCAATGTCACAGCGCATGTAGAGATGACATGAGTGAATATACTGTAGGTCTGCAGAAAATGAGCAGAGGAATTTTAAATCTGCTTGAAAATAGCGCCTTCTTTACGCTGTTTTTAAATGGGAATTGCACCAGATTGGACTTTTAAGAACTAATGATCTTATAATAGGAAGGTCTAAAGGATATTTCCACAAAGATTCATTGATATTCTTAAGATGTAGTTTACATGTGCTAAAAATAGCGCCCTCTTTAGACCGTTCTTAAATGGGGTTTGCTCCAAATTCAACACTTAAGAACTACTGATCCTTCATTAGGAAGGTCTATGGTATACTTCCACAAAGTTTCATTAATGTACTCAGATTGTGATTTAAATGTGACAGTAGCACCTAGCGCCCTCTTTGGGCCCTTCTTAAATGCGTTTAGCACCGATTGCATCATGTAAGAATGGCATATCTGTAATCAGGGTGCCAAAAAGAAACATTTTTCACAGGCTTGGTTGATGTACTCCAAAATGTAATTTAAACCAAATTTTGGGGTGCACTTCAAGCAGTGCCCCCTACTAAATGCACCAATTGCATAACTTAAGAATGACCCTCCAGATATCCTCATTCCACCAGCTGATGACTATTGCTATCAAATCTTTTGTACTTGAGATGTAATACAAATCTTTGCTAGCTCTCGTATTATTGCTTAACTAACTCATTTGACATTCTGCATCCACAAACCAAACACAGTGGAAGAGGCTGAATTTCACTTCCAGTCCAAGTGAAGTCTCAACTTAAATAGATTTTGTCGTATTTTCGATTAGGACTATTCTTACTTTTCTTGGATGAACACTTTGTTGCACCTGAAGCGGTTTCACTATTAGAGTGATGTTCATCACTGATGCTTTTCTTGCTCAAAATTCTATCCATTTTATAGATAGTCATTAATTTTATATAATAATTCAACACTGAGTTTCCTGAATGAGAGCTATGGAGAGTAGTGTAGCAGCTCTGGGCATCCAGTGAATGATTGACTGGCTGACCATAATTAATAATAATAATAATAATAATAATAATAATAATAATAATAATAATAATAATAATAATAATAATAATAATAATAACAATAATAATAATAATAATAATAATAATAATAATAATAATAATAATAATAATAATAATAATAATAATAATAATAATAATAATAATAATAATTATAATAATAATAATAATAGTAATAATAATAATAATAATAATAATAATAATAGTAAACCTTTATTTGCATTACAATTCAATGGATATTCGTCAGCCGGGGCAAGCCCCAACCCCCCACTGTGGTGTCCAACCACAGCAGTTCCTGCCAGGAAATAGCTTAAACTTTCGGTCTTGGACTGGAACCGATCTTTCGACCTCGTGAATGTGAAGCCAGCTTGCTACCACTGTACTAGCCAGCAGGCTAGTACAGTTTTTATATTCAAGAAGAATAGGGAACAGGTTATCACCACAAATTATAAATCCATATTGATCTCAGTTCAAGAAGAAAATTGCCTTGCATTGTTGCCCCTTTTGGTTTAGCATTAGTAAATAAAATTGCCAGACAGATTGCATTAAAAAAAGAAAAAAATTGAGGGGTTTGTTAATTCAGTGAATCCTGGCGATTTCCCAGGTACAGGGATCAACAGAAGTGATGCTTATTGGAGGGGTTATGTCCCTCAAGATACTTAGGTTAAAGGATTATAGCCGATTCCTTACTCAAATGTCATTATACCTGCTTCTCACATGCTTTAGGATAGGTTGTTCGAAGAATTTATATCAACCATTTACGAGAGAGAAAGAGAAATCACGACTACTTTGAATCCCTTGAGGAAGGAAAAAGTAAAGAATTATCCATTCCTTTTTAAAGATGAAGACAATTTTCATCCAGCTTAAAATATTAAATGGCAAAGACTTTTCTCAGACATGGGAGCCACGTGTCTATCCGTAGATTTTTAAAAATACTGAATTATTTTATGAAAAACGAATACATGTAATACTCTTACATTAACTTGAGGCTCACCTGGCTACCTTTCAGGGTGCACCAGTGAGCTGGAGTGCACCATTTGAGAATCGCTACACTTGAAGGTAAAGTGATTGAGCATACTCTAAATTTTACATTATTTGTAAAATAATTTCGGTATTTCGTTTATTTCACGATTATTTCATTGAAAACTTTAAGTTAGGGTTTCCTTTTTCCAGGAAAAAAATTTAACACAGCTTCGTTTGTCATTTATTACCCTACTTTTTTAAGTGATTATCATTCCTTATGTTCTTGTGCCTTTCCTAGCTCATTTTCATGAGTCAGACACTGGAGAGAAGGTATTTATGAATTATAAACGTTTATATTATCTTTAGAGATGCATTTCGTTCTTTATAAGATACAATTAAGCTAAGAAATTAAAGTCCTAATAATATATAGTCTAATCTTGATTCCCTTTCTATTCGTTTCAAGATATCATTCCTTTCTCTTTTCTTTCAGTACTACTTCCATCGCTGCTCTGACTAAGTTGGGCGGTTGCATCTCTTCCCTGCTTGCTAGACAGTGCAACACACCTCAGGTGACCTCATCACACAGGTACTGTGGAGTTTTGCATCTCGTGGAATTTTCTCTACAGTGACTACTTATTTCCCTCCACTTCCAGATTCTGAAACTTTCTTATTCCTTCTGTCTTTCCAATCTCTCAAGACCTTTCATCCTTCAAAAACCTGATCTGTCTTCATTTCAGGGCCTAATTCAGCCATGTTCTTAAGTTTTATTACTATGACTATTATATTAGCTTGTCTCTCTGTTATTGTTCATCATTATCTTATTTCTGCTTTGTCCTTTATTTGCTACATTTTCTTTTAAATGTTTTCTTGGTGTCAGGCCAATATGAGGGTAATATTATATGCCCGCCCCGGTATCATGCTCAATGAAATATATACTGATTTAACCAGTTTCATAATATATCCATAACCAAAAAGTATGGCATCTGATAGGATATTGTCTTCTTAAGAGGTAAGGAGTTAATAAAAATCCATACACAAATGCTGTTGGCTTAGACATTACAGTAAGAGCTCCCAATACCATAATGTTTGCCTATTTATGAACAAGCTGTACATATCTTTCTATCTCCATGTTTTTTTCTTGAGTGCAATTTTTCGTTGAAATCTCACCTAGATTTTCAGTCCTTTTTTGCACATATATGATCCGATATCAAAATAGAAAATTAATGACCCACAAGCCTTCCTTATCATGGTTTGCACATCTGTGGATTATAAAATATGCAAAAGATCAACGGCTCTTCTTCAGTGGCATTCACTTTCATGTAATTAATACAACCCTCACTACATATCCCATCATGTCCAAAAGTGCAAGGTGTCTTTCTTTCTCATTTTGCTAAATTCTATTAAGATACTTTTCATTTTCACACTCTCAAAACGATTGTTTGCCTAGGTAGAATATATATACTACTTTCTAGTCAATTCCAAGTATTCCAAAAGCAAGCATATCTCCCCTAATCATTATCATTTGAACGGGCATGATGATTGCATAAGTTGAAATGGCTGATCACTTGTACAGCACTGTACAAAGTCTTCAAGTACAATAATAGTCAAATATATACCTGTCTTGTAATCTGCACCTTGTTAAAATCCCATCAGAGACTCATTACAAGCAAAATTATATATGAATTCACAAATAAAGCCAATCACCATCGATAACCCAAATTCAAGCCAAGAAATGTTATACTATCAGTGAATGACAAATAAAAAAAAATAACCTTCATAAATTACAGTTTGTTTGTATATAGGCTAATATATTGGTGTTGGGAGCTTTTACTGCAATGTCTAAGCCATCAGCATTTGCATATTGGTTTCTATTAACTCCTTACCTCTTACAACAGGCAATATTCTATTAAACCTTTTGCTTATGGAAATATTATGAAGCATGATACCTGGGCGGTCATATAATATTACCCTCATAGGGGTCGGACACCAACAAAACTTTTAGAAGAAAATGTAGCAATTTAAGGACAAGGCAGAAATAAGATAATGATAAACAATAAGAGAGAGACAAGCTAAAATAATAGTCAAAGTAATAAGACTGAGAAACATGGCAGAATTAGGCCCTGGAATAAAGACAGATCAGCCTTTTGAAGGATAAAAGGTCATAAGAGATTGGAAAGACAGAGGAAGGAAGAAGGTTCCAGAGTCTGGAAGTCGAAGGACACAAGCAGTCACTGTACTGAGCATTCCACGGGATGCATAAATCCACAGAGTAGTCTGTGATGAGGACGCCTGGGGTGTGTTACACTGTCTTGCAAGTAGAAAAGGGATGCAACTCGCCAACTCAGTCAGAGAAGCGAAGGAAGTAAAATTGAAAGAAAAGAGAAAGGAATGGAGAACAGGCTGTGGCGAAATAGGAGTGGTGGAGGTATGCACTTGAAAGAAGGGGAATGATTGTCAGCAGCATCAGACAAAGTTCATTATAGTGAATGAGAAGGAGTCAGCGGAGTGCTGAGGATGCAAGAGTAGAGGTGTCAAAGTTTGATGAGTGTATATATTTAAGGTCAGTTATTCAAAGGAATGGAGAGTGTTGTAGAGAGGTGAAGAGGATAGTTCAGGCTGAATAAAGTAGGTGGAGACGAGTGACAGAGGTGATATATAATAAGAGGATACCTGTAAATGTGAAAGGTAAAGTTCACAAGATGCTTTTATGACTAGCTATGTTGAATGGAGGTAGAGCTGTACATGGCAGAGTTGAAGATGTTGTGGTTTTCCCTGGGCATGATAAAGATAGACATAATAATGAATAATTATGTTTCATGTACAACGCATATAGGATTGTTTGGGGATGTAGTAAGAAAGCGAGACTGATATGGTTTGGACATTTCTTGAGGGGGAATGAGAAACACGTTGGGAGAAGGCTGTTGAGAATGGAGATGCCTGTCTGAAGGAGGAGAGGTAGGCCAAAGAGGAAATTTATGAATGTGTCAAGGGAGGACATGAGGGTGTGCAGTGTGACAAAGGAGGATGCAAGATATGGAGTGACATGGAGGCAATTGATCTATTGTCTTTTTCCCTGATGGGGGAAGCCGAGAGAATCGTTTTGTTTAACCAACATATATTTTATTGCAGTTAGTACATCTTAGTTACTCATAGTATATCATAAACTCATAACCAGGAAGACCCTAGTCCAGATCCACTAAGATACTAAGTATATATTCAATGTTATTACATATTCAAAATTAATGAAAATTATATTTCTCTTTAGAGACTCATATATTAATTTAACTATTATGTGCCATATCCAGCACTTAATTTAGATAGACTTTGTTGCCCAATAATACCAACCACTGTCAGTGGTTGTAAAGTACAAAAACACTATAATGAATCCTTAAATATACATACTAAGAAAATGAGCATTTTTGCCCTAATTAATCTCTTCACTTCAACTGTTCAACAGTATTAAGGTATTTAAAGCACACACATAACGACGAGATAGAGGCACATGTCAAAAATATTAAATTACTTAATATATTCACACATACTTTATTATATATGAGCTTTATAATGAAACTGTTTTAAATTTGTTTCTTCAATGAATTTCATTAGCACTCAAAACATCTAGGAATCAGCTTTAACTTGTTTAAATATGCCCTTTTATTCTTTGCTGCATGCTTTAACATATTTTAGCCATCCGTAATTATCTTAATTTTCAATAATCATTCAAACGGATTTGTACATAAGTGTACATACGAATATACTGCATTATAAATGCTTAATCATACAACCATATATTTGTATATGATGAAAATTTTCCTCAAAGTTCACCGAAATATTTAACCAAAATTATTTCCTCATTTACATACTTATTTACATATTAGTATACTTATTTATTCATTTCTCTATTTGTTTATTTACTTAAAATACATCATTACTTTTCTTCACGTCAAAATCATGAAATGAGTAAAAGTCCTTTCTTGGATAAACTTAACAATTTATATGTTACACGGTGTGTAGTGAGAGAGTTCTCTCCAGGTGAGGAAATGAGTTCTCTAAGAGACCAATAATTCATTCTCCTATCTTTCTCCCTTAGCATTCTCTTCTCTCTCTCTCATTGGGATGGGGACAAAAATGCTTCAGAAGTTGATGTAATAAGACAGAACGAGGGAACTGGAACCAACCACTTCAAATTCTCCTCACACAAAAGTGGTTTTGTTAGGGAAATATCCAAACAGAAAATTAGTAATAGTGCTTTGTTTGGAACATCCTCCAAGATAACATTATTTTATATATAATACGTCTTCTTTTTCTACCACACATTTTTCCCTTACCCAAAATTATTTTCTTATCAAGCTAAAATTTTATTTTTTTGAATATGAACGGAAAATGATAATGCATATCACTTTCTAGCAATAATTGTAGTAAATAAAGAGATCAGATATTTCATTCAGGAATCCCAAAATGTCTACATCTGGGAGGCAAAATTGGTCCTGGAATATTTTCTCTGATGTACGTGGAACTAAAGTCTAAGTAGTTCCAGTGATTTCCTTTGGTCGTTCAACCATGATGTTGTAAAAATGCCAATGCTAAGGAAATATTGCTGGGCAGGTAATTGCAGAGATAGATATATTTACATAGATAGATAGATATATTGGTATATAGATAGATAGTTTATCTAATAGATAGATAGTTTATCTAATAGATAGATAGTTTATCTAATAGATAGATAGTTTATCTAATAGATACATACATACATACATACATACATGCATACATGGATGGAGGGATAGATAGATAGATTGATAGACATATAGATAGATAGATAGATAGATATACAGTATAGATAAGTTCAATGCTGTCTGGCAAGAAAAAGGATATATAGTGAGAGAATGTCAAATGGAATGAAATGATGGTGAAATTTAAGAAGGATGAATTTTATATGAATATCAGAGACGAGGTTGAACGGATACTTTGGAGTTGTGAAGAACGGCTGAACAACTGGGCAATTGCTGCAAAATTGGTGATGGAAACAGATAAGGTTGTTCTAGATATAATCTCAGGAGAGAACAAGGATTATGAAGATACTTGTTGGTGGAATGAAGAGGTGTAGAAATGTACAAAGAGATAAAGAATCGTGAAATAGAATTTGGAAAGCCAGGGTAATGCAGAAATGAATGACAAAAGACGTATGGCGATTAGCCAGACAAAAGGATAGAGCTGGGAAGGATGTGCGTCAAGTTAGGCTAAAAAAAAAGACCGTGATGGATATATGCACAATAGTGAAGAGAGTGTGTTGAGAAGGTGGAAAACTTTTTT
>JAXCGZ010008742.1:0-2500 GCA_037179515.1 Halocaridina rubra
TGAATATATATATATATATATATATATATATATATATATATATATATATATATATATATATATATATATATAATATATATATATGAATCATATTTTACCCCGACCGGGACTCGAACCTAGGACTTACAATTACTAAGTCAAAGCGCTACCAACTACACACCACAGAAGGTTAAAAGGAATCCATCCTTACAGCTTATATCTGCTATACTTGGGAGTGAACGCATTCTATCTGAATGCCACTATGTTCATATTACAGATTCCCCAACCTCACTTTCACATATGTAATGTGCTTTTTTGGTTATATATATATATATATATATATATATATATATATATATATATATATATATATATATATATATATATATATATAGTCACTAAAAGGTCAAAGAATGCACATCAAAGAAGTAAAAAGATAACACAGCAGAAATATCAGTCGAGTATACGAGAACAGACATCTATGTTTTCTCATTCTCGTATTATATTTAAGATTTTATATTATAGATTTATTTTGTTACTATATTTTGCTTTCTTCGATATTCGGTAATTCCTTCATAGATACTCCGGAGAAGTGAGTAAAAACTCGTTAGTTAAATTGTGGTAGCATAATCTGCTCATTCGAGTTAATGCTTGTACAAGAAAATGGAAAATGTACGTCAGAGAGTGCATTAATATTCGCATCCCTTTATATGAATCCACTGAATTATTCATGGAAAGAGAGAGAGAGGAGAGAGAGAGAGAGAGAGAGAGAGAGAGAGAGAGAGAGAGAGAGAGAGAGAGAGAGAGAGAGAGAGAGAGAGAGAGAGAGATAAGAGTATATATATATATATATATATATATATATATATATATATATATATATATATATATATATATATATATATATATATGCAAAATAAACTGTTATATCACAGCACAATATGAAGCAAAAAATAAAGGCACATAATTAAACACAATAAGAAGTGAAAATGTACTATATATTACGACTGGACTCCAGTCGTAATATATAGTACATTTTCGCTTCTTTTTGTGTTTTATTTATGAGCCTTTTTTATGCTTTCATATATATATATATATATATATATATATATATATATATATATATATATATATATATATATATATATATATATATATATATATATATATATATATATATTGTGCACCCCTGGTCTAGATCAGCGTTTCTTTACCTAGGCTGCTAGCACCCCCAGGGGGTGCTGAATTGAATTTTAGAGGGAGCTTTGAAATACTGCAGACGTGGCAGTAAAATATCAGTGTTCCTAGAATGGGATGACCAGTATTGAAGAGCTGCTATATTGACATATTTATTGTATATATATATTCTAATTTAATTAACTAAGTTGAATTTCAACTGTGTTAGCTCATTTTACCATTGTGATGAAAAGCACTAATTTTCTACAAACATTCCACACTTCCATAGGAAGTCTGTGTCACAAAGATTTGTGTACATGTTCGGGACGTGCTGATGTCTGACATGAGACGGTGAGACTGTACCTCTCCCGGCAGTAGTTGCGAAGTAGCAGTGCAGCCTTACAGTACAGTCCTTGTATCTCTCTCTCTCTCTTCAATGTGTCGCATCATTTTTTATAGGTGAATGAATTGATGATGCTGGTTCAAACCTGCTCCAATTTAATGGGGCTGGAAAATGTTTGAGCCTACCCTTATTAAAACTTTCAGCTGTTTTTATTGAAGATATCTTTGCCTGACTATAAATTATGCACATATCATGACCTACACCCGCGTAGGTGTAGTAAGAATATGTGTTTGTCTAAGTCTCTTTCTGTTAACATCTCTCGTAAGTAGTTGCTTCATGTTTTGAAGTTATTTTTAGCTTTTTCTTATGGGAATGCTACGTAAGGTCAAAACACCAATCTATTGAATTTTTAAGAACAAATTTATAATCTTGAGTGGTGCTTTTTTTGCTACCAGCCACTTTGTTTGTCCACAGGTTTGTGTGATTCTGCACTGCTGAAGACACGCAAATGAAGGAAAAATATGTCACATATGGCTTCACTTACACTCCTGGACGATCGTGGAGGACCAGACCGGGGACAATGCATGACCTACCATTTTATTATCTGCAACTCTAATTTAAAGCTTGCTAGACTCCAAGAATACCAAGCAAAGCATCCAACTGTAGAACATGAACAGACTCTCAAGGCTTTGCAGGTTAAGAGGGCTAGAGATGACCAGAAAGGTGTACTACCCGACCTAGATTCAAGCAAGTGGTGAAACCGCATCTACAAGCTTCCTGGGGTGGCATACCAGTATATCAGGGAGAAGGCTTTGCATTTGGCTACGGAAATGCTGATTAAGCCATGCGCCATTCGGATGGTAGAACTGGTCCCGGGAACAGAGGCAACCAAGAAGATGAAGGACGTGTCTTTGTCTAATGATTTCATCGCAGTGAAAGTTGCAGATATGAACTGCAGCATATGAACTGCAGCATATTGGACCAGATTGTTCAGGAGATTAA
>JAXCGZ010008742.1:10000-22500 GCA_037179515.1 Halocaridina rubra
GGTAAGCCAAATCTTACAAGAAAGAGAGGGCTGGGCAGATTGCATATTCCTAGACTTCCAGAAAGCGTTTGACACTGTTCCACATGGGAGACTTATTAGGAAGCTGCAATCAATGGCTAGAATAGGTGGAAATGTCTTGGAATGGATAAAAACTTACTTAGAAGGAAGGGAACAGAGGGTTAGAGTAAGACACTCAGTGTCTGAATGGAGAAGAGTTAGTAGTGGAGTTCCACAGGGTTCAGTTTTAGGGCCACTTTTGTTCCTTGTATATGTAAATGACCTACCAGAGTCTGTAAATTCATTCATGAATATGTTTGCAGATGATGCAAAGATTGTGAAGAAAGAAAAAAACGAGAACAATGGTAGAGAACTTCAGGAGGATCTAAATAATCTGCATGAGTGGTCAGAAAAGTGGCTAATGAAATTCAATACCTCAAAATGTAAGGTAATGAGAATGGGTACAAGTGCAAGAAGGCCCAAGCTTGACTACTCGGTGGCTGGAGTACAACTTCAAGAGACAGAAAATGAGAGAGATCTAGGAGTAAACATACTGGCAGATTTGTCTCCAGAAATACATATAAATGGCGTAGTAAGGGCAGCATATGCATTCTTATCAAATGTAAGGGTAGCCTTCAGGCACATGGACAAGGAAATGTTCAGAAATATTTATGTAACCTATGTGAGGCCAAAACTCGAATATGCAGCCCCCTTTTGGAATCCGCACTTGAAAAAGCACATAGCTAAGCTTGAAAAAGTTCAAAGACATGCCACGAAACTGGTGCCAGAAATATGCAATCTCGGTTATGATGAGAGGCTGAGGGAATTAGACTTGCCATCACTCGAAGCTAGAAGAGTAAGGGGGGATATGGTGACAGTCTTTAAATTCCTTCATGGTTATGATAGAGTGGATAGGGATCGATATTTCGATATGGCTGGCTCTAGAACTAGAGGTCATAGTTTGAAGCTTCGTAAGAAAACTTGTTTGCAGGATGTAAGGAAATACTTTTTCATTGTAAGAGTAGTTGATAATTGGAATTCGCTAAGCGAGGAGGTAGTTAATGCTATCTCAATCCATAGTTTTAAGGACAGGTACGATAAGTATCACTAAGTCTAAAAATGGAACCGATCAGGAGACGGGAAGATACGAGCTTTGGGCTCTTTCCCGTAAACACAATTAGGTAATCACAATTAGGTAATCACACACACACACACACACATATATATATATATATATATATATATATATATATATATATATATATATATATATATATATATATATATATATATATATATATATATATATATGGTGTCGTGCGGCTTCTGATATAGACGCCTATAGCTGCTAGAGGACAGAGTGCACACCCAGAAACCCGCGCCACAGGATGGTGCACAGACCCCTTGTCACTTTAGTCTGAAGTCAGTACTTGCCGGGGGCAGAACTTACGTCCATAGTTAGACACCTCCCCCTAAGGGGGCGGGAATAGTGAGTGACTGGAACTATAGGAATGGGAGCTTTGAGGTGTTAAATAAATGTATACTCTAATAAATAACTTTAAAGAAGAAGATGCACATCTGTTATCACCGACCTCGCTACCAAATCTAAAATAATATATTAAGAAGTTCAGGTGAGAATAATTATCGTATAGAGAGAAGTACCATACGTCACTGGTGATCAGCTCGGGATCAATCCATGCCTATATTTACATTGAAGAGACCAGTGCGACAAGAAAAAAAATTGTGAATACAGAAGAAACAGAGATAAATGCATCTATGGAAGAAATGTTCGAGTGTTAAGAAACTTCTAGACGCTTACAAGCAGCGAGTCAGCGATGTCGAGGGAGAAAGCATCAGCTCCCCACTACACTTACAGTATCAAGTTACCAGAACCAGTCTCTCCTCTCCCCCATCCCGATACTGGCATGGTCCTCCACAGAAAGAATTGTCCCATGCGGCCTCCATGTACACCACCGTCACATTGCACCGCACTGTGACCGGACTTTTAGAGAAAACGCCCCCACAAGAAGTTATTTGCTGCCGGATCCAACCAAGAAGATGGCGATTCGTCGATTTTACGAGAGAGATGGACGACGTTGGCGGGAAAACCAGTGAGTCAAGAAGAAAGAAGAACCCCCTCCTCCATTGCCAGTGGCCATGACGTTCTTCAAATAGCATCCCACAATAGCTAAGTACTTGTGATCTGCATCCAGTGAGTAATGGGACAATTATTAAAAGAAATTGAGGTCGGCAAACTCCGCCACTTTACTTTGTAGTGATGCTTTGACTCAGCCACCCCGCACCTAAGAGGGAGTATGGCTTTAGTAAATTAATAAAAGTAGAATTTCTGTACCCATTACTAACATGGATAATTTGTACTAATAGCTATAAGCAGTAATAAACTCTATTTTTGTTATAATTTGAATAACATGACGAGTAATTGCGCTTGAAGGGTGTTCAATTTATTTTTATTATTGCCTAAGTTAGTTATTAGTACAAATTATCCATGTTAGTAATGGGTACAGAAATTCTACTTTTATTAATTTACTAAAGCCATACTCCCTCTTAGATGCGGGGTGGCTGAGTCAAAGCATCCCTACAAAGTAAAATGGTGGAGTCTGCCGACCTCAATTTCTTTTAATAATTGTCCCATTATTCACTGGATGCAGATCACAATTACTTAGCTATTGTGGGATGCTATTGGAAGAACGTCATGGCCACTGGCAATGGAGGAGGGGGTTCTTCTTTCTTCTTGACTCACTGGTTTTCCCGCCAATGTCGTCCATCTCTCTCGTAAAATCGACGAATCGCCATCTTCTTGGTTGGATCCGGCAACAAATAACTTCTTGTTATCATAACTTTTTGTTATAATTTGAATAACATGACGAGTAATTGTGTTTGAAGGGTGTTCAGTTTATTTTTATTACTGCCTAAGTTAATTATTAAACAGGCATAAGTATTGATTTTAATTGAAAAATTTTAATGTACGTGTAATAGAATTTTTATATTAATTTCTTAAAACGAAAAGTGACAGTGTCTATAAATAGAATATAAGTAGTAGAGTTTTTATATACTCCAGAATGAGCAAAAGAAATTGTAGTGAGAAATATGCTTACATCTGCTTTCAAGGTTCTTTCTTTTTTTCGCAGGTGATAATTTTAGAGAGAAGAATGCGGGAATGACCGATCGATATCCTAACGTCGTTATTATAAAGTAATAGTAATTGTACTGATATCTTATATTCAAAAACATGTATAACATATCCTTTTGAAGAATAAGACACTTTTGTGATATTATTAAAATCTTTGCTGTTTAATACAATGAGTTTTATTTATGCATTATGCAGGCAGGAAAAGTAGAGTTGAGTACTTGTGCTATGATAAGGAGGGGATTTGTGTGTGTTCCTAATGCACCGTTGTCGGGAGTATAGGGGGGACCTAGGATTGGTGACACAGTCATGTGACCACGCGGACGGACCGAGGCTTCTCACACGCACTCTTTCAGAGTGACGGGAAGGGGAACGCATGCGCAGTAAATAGAAAAATGACTAGAAGGGAAGTTACACAGAAAGAAAGGAATGCGAGTTTTGAAAGTGAAGCAACGAGTGTGAGAGAGGATGGGTATGGCTGACCGGGGTATCATGGGAGGGTTGCTTTCGTGGGTGGAATCACAGGAAATTCTGTTGGGGGGCAAGATGGGGACAGGGCCTGCGAGGACTCTTCCCCTGTGTCACCATGTCTTTATGCAAGCCATATGCACATAGTTTTGATGGGGGGTGAGGTAGTTGTTGTGATGTCTATTCAGAGATATTTTTGAGTCAACGTCATTTTCCACCCGCCCAGCTATGGTTCAGATGCAAATTTTATTTTATTTTTGCTTTATCCCCTACTCCACCAACGAGATTATTATTCGATTTTCGAGAATTCCAAGATAGATATTAAGTGATAAAGGACTCAAATCTATGAATGATTCTTTATTTTTCTTTCCAGCTGCAGTATATACATTATTTGTCCGAAAGAATATGTTAAATAGATACACTAAAACTTTGAAAGTTTTAGCCATGATAATGTTTGTCACAGTTATTTCAGCTTGGTCATGAAGAAGAGTATAAACTCACAAGAAATGAGAAAAAGAATGTCAAACAACCGTTTTCTGTATTTGAAAGAGACAAAGTCGATCCAGAAACCGAAAAGGCATGGTAGGAACAGCGCCTACACATAAAACTCCCCGCAATAGCTAGCCATTTGAAGTCCATAAGACAGATATTGAGCAGTATTTTTGGGTAGGAAAAGGAAAAAGTGTATAAAAGAAGGTAGTTAAGTACCTACCTGATTGTAAGTACGAAAAGGAGAAAATATATAACTCCCCCCTGTCTCCTGAGGTAATTCTGTTGAATGATCACTCGAAAAATTTAAATTCGAGTTAGTAGAAGAAGATATATATATATATATATATATATATATATATATATATATATATATATATATATATATATATATATATATATATATATATATATATATATATATATATATATATATATATATATATATATATTATTTTTCATGTACAACTCCCTAAGAGATTATGAAACTTAAGCAAAATTCATTCTTTAATGTTGTGAATGAAATATTATTTTTAAATTTATTACTGCATACACAGAGACAGACTTTTTATAATTTTTCAGATACACGATTTTTAAATATTTTTTTATGATGAAAAATCTTTAATATTTTATCGCTTTGATATATTATGATCAAAAAAGATTTTGAAAGACTTATCTAGAGATAATTATTGTTAATTCCTATCATTGTAATGAGATTTATAATTACAATTGAGCTAATTAAGATAATCGTAATTTTGTTGATAGTAGTAGAGATAAATAAATAAAAATAAGAAAATTCTCTTGAGATATCAGATTTAGTGTAAAATATTGTTAATTTACAATTCTTGTTAAGCTTCCAAGAGTTTCATATTTTATTAAAGGTAATTATCACATATGATTGTAGTATTTTCTTTTAATTTCATCACAGGTATGTTGACATATAGCGAGTGTGTGCTTCGACTCAACCCTCTGATTTATAGAAAGAGAAAAGATTGCCATAATAGACAAGGATCTGTATGTTTATTTCACTAACGCCATTTGCAATGTTAAACAGAAAAAAGAATGGTTTTATGCTTCGATATTTCTTAATTTATACACTAAGTTATTTTGTTTTTATTCTTTTTTAGACCTTAGAAAATGGTTGCAGTTGCTCTGTCCCCTTGTATAGTTGAGCAGGAAGTCAAGTCATAAAAAGAGCCAAATAAACGAAAATTATAAGTTTTTTAAGAAAAATAAATTCTCTCTCTCTCTCTCTCTCTCTCTCTCTCTCTCTCTCTCTCTCTCTCTCTCTCTCTCTCTCTCTTCTCTCTCTCTCTCTCGTCTGTTACCCTTTACATACTGAACCCTGTTATTTCTTTATGTTGATAAAGTATTACAATTATTGATTTTTTTAGATTCCTTTGCAAATTTGCTAGATGATAAATGTGCCCAAGGGTTAATACAGTTGATAAGTTTTTGTATGCTGATATTGCATAAATACTGATAAGACATAAGTTGAACTGATTATTATATGAGTTTTTCTCCCACATATTGCAACTGTTTTAGAAAATAGATAAAGCTCCCACTGACAAATTGGGCAACCAGAAAGTTGATGACTATGCTCCTATATATATACAAATATATATGCATATATTATGACTGCAGGAATTCAAATAGTAAAAGAGACTATATAAGAATGAGCATTATTGTGAAATATAAGTATAGAATGCTTTTTTTACTTCAAAATGCTAGTCTCAATTGTATATATACTGCGATTCTTGGTTTAGTATTTTATATTTCATTTTTATTATTCTTATTATAATCATGATTACTATTATTGTTATGATTATTATGTTGGCTGTTATTGTTTCTATCACTCCATGGCCTTTTGCATAATTATAATTTTAGTAAATGTTATCAGCAGTAACCAAATGATTTGTACTTTTTAGCTTGAATTCATGCTTTTATGTTACTGTAGTCACTGCTAATAAGAATATTTCTTTAGTGGCTGTTCTCAGCATTTCATGACTTTTCTTTTTGAAATCTATAGTATACTAATGTTATGTATCAGTTACTCAGCTAAGTCCTAAGTATCTTGGAATAATAATCTAATGGTGTAGACACATACTTTCATTTAGCACCCTATTTCCAGGCAGCCCCGACCTGAAATTTTAAATGTTATTTTCACAAACCAGTCCCTTTTACCCATTGGAGAGATTGCAAGCATCTGCAGATGCAGGGGGCGAAGTATACCCTCTGAACGCAGACATATGGCCATTGTTTGTACGCAGAGGTCATATGTATTCTTTCACATTTGTACTAACGACATTAGGCCCTAATTTCCGGCCCTAGAATCTACTCCAGGCTATGTTCGTATTTTTCAGCTTGTGGAGGGAGATGCGCCTCCTTTGGGAGGTGGTGTGAGAGGTGGTCATAGGACCACCTCAAAAGTTGCAGAAACGTGGGGGGAGGGATTCCCAGCAGATACATCGACACCCTCCCATTGTCCGGCCCATCTCAAGAAAATAAAATTATTCGAGTACATCGTCACAACCCGGACCTACCCCGAAGTTGTCAGGTGTGGGTTCCAGGAAATAGATATTCCAAGACCTAGCAATGATGGGTATCTGAGGGGCTGGGGAGATGAAAATGCCCCAAAAATTTAAAAATAAAAAAAAGGGAAAGGAAAAATCCCCATACATATAATAAATTTAGTGACAATGGAAAAAGGGAATTGAAAATCCCTATAAAAGAAAATTTTAAAATTAACTTTTAGAAAAGGGTATGGAAAATTCCTGTAATTAAGAAAGTTAAATAATTAAAAAAAAAGTATTTTCCCCCACATATTCGAATTGATAAAAATGGGAAAGAAAATGGCCCCACCGTCTTTGATTACAATTGGTGGAGGAACAAATATTGTGACTTTTTTTTTAATTTTAAGAAAGTTTTAAAAATCTCCTCAAAGCCTCCCTTAGATTTAAGTCTATTAGAATAAGTGTCATTTATTAATTGTGCATGTTGAATTCTATTTTTTTTTCTCACTATAATGTGTTAAATGTTACAATTTGCAAAAATCATACTCAGTTATATTTTATATTATTTAAGTAACGTAAATGTGATGTTAAGTTTTTCTGTTTAAGCATTATCATTGTTTTAAGTCATGATTTAATATTTGCAGATCATAGCCAACTGTATTTTATATTATTTAAGTAACGAAATTATGTTCATTTAATTTCTCGCTATCATTTTGTCCTTGAATAGTAGTTACATATTGTAATTGTGAATATTTTTAACTCTCTTTCACAACATGACAAATGTTTTGTTTTAGTGAGTAATTGCATATATCATGTCCAAATGTATTGTGTACTATTTGAGTAATGTACTAGCTTAATTAGCATTGTTCTGTAATAATTTTGTCAATGCTTACTAGCTATATATTGCAATTGTGAATACTTAATTTAGATTTTTTGCCTTTAATTACAATGCTCAGTGCAAGGAACATATTTTTCTTTTGTCAGTTTTTTGCAAAGTAATTTTGATATTCCTGTAATCTGTTTAGATAATTATATGAGATTGTAATAGATCATAATTAGTTCATTAGATAGTTCTGCCCCTTTTTTTTTTAATAATGATAGATAAAAAAATTATATGATTCTCATGAAAGTAGAAATGCTTAGTCCGAAATATGGGATATATTTCAGAGTGGTGGTGAGGGGGTGCCGTGCGGCTGCTGATATAGTCAGTACTTGCCGGGGGTAAAACTTACTTCCCTACTTAGATACCTCCCCCTAAGGGGGCGGGAATAGTGAGTGATAAGAACTATAGGAATGGGAGCTTTGAGGTGTTAAATAAGTGTATACTCTAACAAATAACTTTAAAGAAGAATATGCATATCTGTTATCACCGACCTCGCTACCAAATCTAAAATAATATATTAAGAAGTTCAGGTGAGAATAATTATCGTATAGACAGAAGTACTATACGTCAATATATATATATATATATATATATATATATATATATATATATATATATGTATATATATATATATATATATATATATATATATATATATATATATATATATATATATATATATATATATATATATATATAATCAAATAGAAAGATTTACATATATGAAAATATATTGTTCAGTACTTGTGTAATGTGGTATTAACTGCAGTTATGAGAGAGAGAGAGAGAGAGAGAGAGAGAGAGAGAGAGAGAGAGAGAGAGAGAGAGGAGAGAGAGAGAGGAGAGAGAGGAGAGAGAGAGAGATATTTCATTGTTGTTTGCTATTTTATGTCACTTTTAATCCCCATTACGGGGGTGGACACAAATAGGTTTGAGCTGGGAATAATGACTGGATGCCCTTCCTCCTTTTATTCTGTTCCTAATTTCCCCGTCTTTTCCTTTGTATCTGTGAAATTTGATTCCTTTACATTTTCGGTAATTCTTCTTCTTCTTCTTCTTCTTCTTCTTCTTCTTCTTCTTCTTCTTCTTCTTCTTCTTCTTCTTCTTCTTCTTCTTCTTCTTCCTCTTAAACTATTAATTTTCTTATCCTTGTCAAATTAGTCTCAATGTTTGTTTTTCTGTTTTATGTTGATAGCATTTCCTCCTCTTTTCTTCTTCTTCTTCATCTTCTTTTTATTATTATTATTATTATTATTATTATTATTATTATTATTATTATTATTATTATTATTATTTATTATTATTATTATTATTATTATCATCGTCATTATTATTGCATTAATGAACATAAGTTGTTTCAACAGCATCATGATCCGGGGATCGCAGTAGCTCAGTGATCAGATAGAAACCTCGACTCGAGAAGTGACAGACCTACATACGAACCCACTGCTGGGCATTAGGAAGAGCTTTCAGTCTTGATTCCCCTGCTCCAACCTGTCTTTACACACCCCTGTAATGGAGATAAATAATAACATTTGAAACGACAACAACATAACATGATCTCTGACCTAAAACTAAGCAGTGTTAAGTATTGTTTATCCTATTTTGCACTAATTTAGCGTTTTGTAAACTAATGTTCACTTACCAGCATCAATTTTGGCTACAGATGAATAATTTCAAGAGGTATTTATTAGGGCCCGAAATTGTCCCTAGGTTATTGTAGACTAGCTAAAACTCTGCTGATAAGTATACGAGGTATTTTGGAGGGCGTTTTTGTTTCCTAGGGGAGTGTACAGGAGTATAAATCTTGCTTGAAATTATATGAGCTATTTTGAAGGGCCCAATATTTTTCCAAGCGACTGTACAAAGTATAAATTGATTATAATTATGCAAGGTATATCTGAGTGTCCAAGTGTTTTTCTAGGCGGTTGTGCAATAGTTTGAGCCCTGGTATTGGTTTTAAAAGGTATTTGAAAGGCCAAGGTGTTTTTTTTTATGCGACAGTACAAAGCATAAATTGATTATAAATAAAGAAGGTATTTGGGGATATCCTTGTGTGTTTACAGGCGAACGTTCGATAGTCAAAACCCTGGTGTTGATTATAAGCTTATTTTGTGAGAGCAACGTCTCTTTCTAGGCGATTGTACGAATACAAGAGCATAAACTTTCCTAATATTTATAAGGTATTTTCAGGGTGCAGGGGTTCCTAAGCGACTGTACATTTGTGTAAACTGATTATAATTAAAAGAGACATTCTGGAGGATCCAAATGTTTATTAGGCGACTGTACAATAGTATAAACCCTGATAATAAGGGAGGTTTTGGCGTGACGTCTAAATAAAGGACAGTAGTGTTACTTTCCGCAGGCTTCTATATTTATAACTGTCTTTTCCAAGACTATCTGTCATGCTTCGGCTCTCAGCCCTCATCCTTTGATATGCCGCTCTCTCTCTCTCTCTCTCTCTCTCTCTCTCTCTCTCTCTCTCTCTCTCTCTCTCTCTCTCTCTCTCCCACACACACACACACACACACACACACACACACACCACACACACACACACACACACACACACACACACACTCCAATGCACAATTTTCAATATTTCTCTTTTAAGATTTTATAAGTTGCATATACAGTGTCCGCAGTCCCCCTTGTACGGGGATGGCGGATTCAAAGCATGCATATTCGCCAGAACCCAACTCACCTAGTTCCTTAGTTACGTTGGGATTAAAAAATTGCGAACAGATCTTCCCAAGTCAGGTTGAGATTTAGGCAACAGAGAAAAATAATTACTTGATCTTCCTTCCTATACTTATATCTGTTTCTAATTTTCCTCATTATATATTATGTAAGAAGATTCTCTTTCTCTAGGTAGTCATAAGCCCTTTCTACACCGAAAAAGGACGGACGGGGGAGGAAAACAGTAATACCATTTGCTCCCAGGAGAGAAATGTTCGTCACTCTCGTTTCACTGAAATTTATACCTAACCTCTTGGTGCACAGGTGAAAAAGAGAAATAAAAACCTGAAGACCAATCTAAGATGTCGTATTTTACACTCCCACCACCAGGAGGCCAGAGCCTCTATGGCGCACAAGGGAAACCACACATTTACATAACAATATAAACTCATTAATTTTTATGCCTTTTGATATTGCTTTGCTGGTTGGTGTATGAGCCTTTGTGGTAGAGAGTTTCCCATTTATTTCTATCGTGACATTCTTTGTTGATAATGAATTGGGCTGTTAGGTAATTGATTCGTTTTCTCTGGCGTAACAGCGTTGGACGATCGCTGAGAAAAAGTAAGAATAGTAGAGCGCACGAGTCGGGAGGCTACTAGGATGGATTCGAGTCCACCGCTTGTATTAGGAATGGCATTTAGCCTTAATCCCTTTTGGAAGAGGTAAAATATAAAGCCAAAATTAATTAGAGAAAACGACTGGATCTTACTCCATTTTCCATATAAATGTTGGTAGTGTCTTAAATGACAATGGAACAGTGGTACTTAAATTATATGGTTTGGGGTTTGCTTAGATAGACTTAAATCGAGCGTTAGTGGAAGAGAATAGTGGAGTCTTGTTGCTAGATATTTACACTTACAGTTATGGTTTATGCAGCTTTTGAGAGTTCAAATTGAAACACATCCCGTTCCATACCTGTTCATTGCTTTTTACCAACTCACATTCATACAAAAAGTTGCAATGGCAACTGATTTGTTTAATGCCTTCGTTTTCAGAAGTCAGGTGTAGAGGAGGCCTAGCTGGAGAGTTTGAAAGAGATATAATATAAATCAAAAGCTCCTGGGAAGCAATAATATCGGCTCGTATTACTTTACATATCTTAGGAAAATTTGATGATATTTCAAATGCGTTATAATTCCTGCCACAGTTGTCACCGTGGCTCAGGCGGTAGCGTTCGCGACTCTGAGGCGTCAGGTCGAGGGTTCGCGCCCCGTCACGGTCTGAGGTTAGCAAGGGCATGCACTCAGGATAACGATTACATCTGCCAAAACAAGCTCTTCGCAAGAAGGCAACCGTCCTAGCCCTTAGTAGAAAAGGGAGTCCGTGACGTAAAACAGGAACAAAATATAATTCCTACCACAGGTATGATATGGGAAAGAAGGGAATAGCATTGTCTCCTTCTCGTGTCATTAATAGTTCCCATGCGAATGGGGGTGGACACAGGTTGAAAAGGGGAAAAAGCATATGAGGTGATAATGTATCAAGAGCTCTCGGCTGACGGTCGCGCTGGGAACATTTTATAGTTTCGTAAATGATTCATTGATTTGTTCCGCTATTGCATATTTCTTCAATTGTGTTATTGTTACTTTTCATAGAGAGAGAAGAGAGAGAGAGAGAGAGAGAGAGAGAGAGAGAGAGAGAGAGAGAGAGAGAGAGAGAAGAGAGAGAGAGAGAGAGAGAGAGAGAGAGAGAGTACATGATATCAGATAGACGATATCGTTGATATATATAATATATATATATATATATATATATATATATATATATATATATATATATATATATATAATATATATAATATATATATATATATACTTATTCTGTAATACCTTTGCATAGAGTGTAAGAGCTAGTTTTATCTGTTTTCAATTATGAGCTACTAGCTTTTACTCCTTAATCTACTCACTCTTCTCGTCTCATGGAGTATTCTTTAATATCCTTAGTTATGAAATATTCGAACACATTCGGAAAAAAAAACAGAAAAGCCATTTCGTTAGTCATGGGCTAAAACTTTTTTTTTTTCACATAATATACTCGTCTCTCGTTGTATGGAAAATTTATGACCTGAGAATAGTTTGCAGGTGATAAATTGGACTAAAAGCGTGTGGGTTATCCTGTCTTTCTCACTTCTCTTTCGAACCGCCAGGGGGCCAAGACACAAGTGGAAACCACATCTACCACACATTAACATGACAATATAATCTCATTTCTTTCTGTGTCGTTGTTTGCCGTTTTATGTATCACTATTAATCCCCATTTAAAT
>JAXCGZ010008743.1:7500-10000 GCA_037179515.1 Halocaridina rubra
CAAGATAAAATAAGAATACAATTACTGTCATTTTTATATCAGAGTAGCCAGTGTCTCACTTCCCCGCACATTGCTGATCAATTCGTCTGTAATTTTTAAGCATAGCCTAGCCATCCAATTTCCGTAGTCTTTTTCTTTGTTCTTCACAGGATGCATGCTAGAGCCACGAGTATCCTTCTATCTGCACCAGTTCTCTTATTTTACTGACCATTTCGTGTTTGGATCTTTCCAATTGCTTTATCTGTGGGATTCTTCTACTCCTATTGATGGGTCATTCCTGTATCGAGATCACTAAAGTATAATCTAGTGAACCTTGGTTAGAACTTATCGTCCAAGTAATTTCTGTATCCATGTCAAAGTCACGGATGCCTTCCTAACTGCTCTAATTCCCTCTATAACTGACCATTTCTTGTCTCTGAGTCTTTCCAGTTGTCTCTTTAGGCTATTAATTTTATCCCCTTTGAAGGATCATTCCCGTATAGAGGTCACTAAAGCATATTCCAGTGATTCCTCTTTGGCAAGAAGTACTATAGCCTGGTCAAATCACGAATTTCCTCCTATCTGTGCCTAAACCCTCTCTTACTGACCATTTCATGTCTCTGGATCTTTCCAATTGTCTCTTTAGGGGGATCCTTTTACCCCCATTGGTGGATCATTCGTGTAAATCTTCTTCACAGAGAATTTTATGTGACGCTGGGTCACATGAGCCGACTTCATTTAAGCTCCAATCTCGAATATGATTCTCCTAAATTTATTTGTTTTGATCTTATCTCTCTCTGGACTGACTTCAAGATAGTTCCTCCATTTCCCCCCCCCCTCCTGTCAATCCCTTCCTCCTCTACTCCCTCCGTGTTAAGGGGGTAGGGGAGGTGAGGAATTGGCCATAAGGCACAGATTGTGACAGGTATGTACCTACACCAGCTAATTAGGATTTTTATCGTTGTTATTGTTTGTTTGTCAATATGTTTTTAAATAAGTATTCAGTTTTTCATATTCTTAGATTCAGGACTGAGGTTAGTAAGGGCATACACTCAGGGTAACGATTACATCTGCCAAAACAAGTCCTTCGTAAGAAGGTAACCGTTCTAGCCCTTAGTAGAAAAAGGAGTTCGTGACGTAAAACCGAATCAATCATATTCTTAGATTCAGGAGTGGCAAATCCATGATAGAGCCCACCGCGAGACGTGAGGGAGGGCATCCAGCTTTAATTTCCCGTCTTCAATGTGTCCATGCCCATAATGGGGATTACGTGACCCATGAAAAATGGAAAAAATATATATTCTTGAATGCTTAAAATGTAGTGCGTGCCTGATGAAGTCCTGGGGTGGGGGTTCTCTGGGGGAATACGTCATGTGTCCAGTCTCAGAATCAGTTCCGGTTTTACGTCACGGACTCCCTCTTTTACCAAGGGCTAGGACGGTTGCTTTCTTGCGAAGGACTTGTTTTGGGAGATGTAGCCGTTACCCTGAGTGCATACCCTTGCTAACCTCAGACCGTGACGGGGCGCGAACCCTCGACCTGACGCCTCAAAGTCGCGGACGCTACCGCTTGAGCCACGGTGACTACGTGTCCAGTCTCAGAATATTGGTGTAAAATATTTAGTGTTTCTTTTTTGTTGTTTGGCGTTTTGTGTCACTGATAATCCAAATCCGAATGAGGGTAGACACAGATAGGTTGGAGCTGGGGAATTAAGCCAGGAGTCCCTTCCTGAGGAATTAAATCAGGATGCCCTCCCTAACACCTTACGGTAGGATCGAACACGAAATTGTCACTCTTCAAGTCGAGTGTCTCTAACCACTGCGATAACGCGGAACCCAAAAATTTGTGTTAAAAAACGAAATTAGGAAATAAATTGTTTCGAAGAACAAAAAAAAAATAAAAAAAAAAAAAATAACATGGTGGAACATAGAACAAATTAAAAAGAACTACTCAAGAACAAGAATTATAAATAAAAAGCTATAGTAAAGAACGGATATAAAAATGAATATTAAGAAAAGAAGAAATAATCTTGAAAGAGTTGTTGAAGAAAAAAGAAGGAAAAAAAATCTTTGATGTTCATATTATGCAAATCAGAAAAGTTAGACATTGGGAATTACCCATCAGAAGTGTAAATCTTTTGAATATTTTACTTATTATTATTATTATTATTATTATTATTATTATTATTATTATTATTATTATTATTATTATTATTATTGTTAGTTATTATTATTATTATTATTATTATTATTATTATTATTATTATTATTATTATTACTATTATTATTATTATTATTATTATTATTATTATTATTATTATTATTATCATAATTATTATTATTATTATTATTATTATTATTATTATTATTATTATTATTATTATTATTATTATTATTATTACTATTATTACTGTCATTATTATTATTATTATTATTACTGTCATTATTATTATTATTATTATTATTATTATTATTATTATTATTATTATTATTATTATTATTATTATTATTATTATTATTAT
>JAXCGZ010008743.1:15000-24021 GCA_037179515.1 Halocaridina rubra
AAAGGGGGCTGCATATTCGAGTTTTGGCCTCACATAGGTTACATAAATATTTCTGAACATTTCCTTGTCCATGTGCCTGAAGGCTACCCTTACATTTGATAAGAATGCATATGCTGCCCTTACTACGCCATTTATATGTATTTCTGGAGACAAATCTGCCAATATGTTTACTCCTAGATCTCTCTCATTTTCTGTCTCCTGAAGTTGTACTCCAGCCACCGAGTAGTCAAGCTTGGGCCTTCTTGCACTTGTACCCATTCTCATTACCTTACATTTTGAGGTATTGAATTTCATTAGCCACTTTGCTGACCACTCATGCAGATTATTTAGATCCTCCTGAAGTTCTCTACCATTGTTCTCGTTTTTTACTTTCTTCACAATCTTTGCATCATCTGCAAACATATTCATGAATGAGTTTACAGACTCTGGTAGGTCATTTACATATACAAGGAACAAAAGTGGCCCTAAAACTGAACCCTGTGGAACTCCACTACTAACTCTTCTCCATTCAGACACTGAGTGTCTTACTCTAACCCTCTGTTCCCTTCCTTCTAAGTAAGTTTTTATCCATTCCAAGACATTTCCACCTATTCTAGCCATTGATTGCAGCTTCCTAATAAGTCTCCCATGTGGAACAGTGTCAAACGCTTTCTGGAAGTCTAGGAATATGCAATCTGCCCAGCCCTCTCTTTCCTGTAAGATTTGGCTTACCTCATCATAAAATTCTAATAAGTTTGTTACTGTTGATCTTCCTTCTCTGAAGCCATGTTGCCTCACTGACAAAAAGTTGAAGGATTCCAAGTGAATAGAGATATGTTTCCTTAGTAGTTTCTCCATAACTTTGCAAACTATGCTGGTCAAGGAAACTGGTCTATAGTTCAGAGCCGTATCCCTCCTTCCCTTTTTGAAGATAGGTATCACATTTGCTTGTTTCCAGCATCTTGGAATCTCCCCCGACTCCAATGACTCCTTAAATATGATACTTAGTGCCACTGATATTGTGTTTGCGCATTTTTTAAGCACATGAGGGGATATGTCATCAGGACCTGTAGCTTTATGAACATCTAAATCCATCAGCGCTTTGCATACCTCTGTGGCTGTAAGGTTGATGTTCTCTAATACCGGCCCTTGAGCTTCTATCACTGCAATCTGAGGGGGTGGGGTATTTTCTACTGTAAATACTGACTGAAACTCCTTGTTCAATTCTTTGCAGATCTCTTCGTCCGTCTCAGTGATGCTTCCATCCGCTCTCTTTAGCCTTAAAACCTGTTCTTTTACCTTCAGTTTTCCTCTGATAAAGCTGTGGAAAAGCTTGGGATTTTCTTTCGCCTTCCTGGTGATGTCCCTCTCATAATCTTTCTCTGCCTCTCTCCTTTTACTTAGGTAGACATTTCTTGCTCTTTTGTAGGTTTGCCAGGCATTTATGTTTTTTCTCCTCCTATACCTTTTCCAGCATTTGTCTCTCCACTCCTTAGCTCTTTTACACCCATTATCGAACCATTTCTCTCTGGCATGAATTACACCTACTTTGGTGACAGGTATGCAGCAATCTACAATCTTCCCATATTTCTCACAAAAGATGTCATACATTTCTTGTACAGATTTGTTGCAAAATAAGGTTCTCCAGTCAATAACTGCAAAAAGCTCATTCATTTTGATGTAATCTCCTTTCTGATAGTTCCTCCTCATGTCCTCAGTGCCTCTACTCTCAGGAAGAATGTCTTCAATGATATACTCCATCAACAACACACAGTGGTCACTCTTTCCAATTGGTGGTTCATACTCAATATTTTCAATATCCAACACATTATCTGTGAACACCAGATCAAGTAGTGATGGCTCATCCCCACCCCTGGCTCTTGTTGGTTCCATTACATGTTGGTGTAGGAAATTCCCTTGTACGCAATCTAGGAATCTTGCCCCAAAGGAGTCCTCACCACTGTGTGGGTCAAGATTTATCCAATCTATCTCTTTATGATTAAAGTCTCCCATAATCAAAATCCTACATTTTTTCTCCCGCGCCATGTTAACAACTGAGTTTATGACTTCAATCGTACCTATATGACTTTCCTCATAAATTTCAAGCCTATTTTGGTTCCTTGGTGGGTTGTATACAACAGTTATTATAATGCTCTCTGACCCAGTATTTATGCGAGCAACAAGAAATTCCCTGAACTCACTTTCTATAGCCAAGTTTATCTCTTCAACTTGAATCCTCTCACTTATGAGCAGTGCTATCCCTCCACCAGTCCTCTCAGATCTTTCGACCCTTAGTATTCTGAAGCCCTTAGGAAAAACTGTGACACTGTTTATGTCCTCACTCAACTTAGTCTCTGTAATTGCTACTATATCTGCCTTACTGTTGTGAATCCTATCTTTTAATTCTACTGCCTTACCAGCTAATCCATCAGCATTTGTGTATAACAATCTTAATGAGGCCCCATCCCCTGATCTTCTGTCATTATCTTCTTTATCTCCCCTTTGTCTGGAAGTATTCCGTAACGAAAAGTTTTCTTCTCTTCTTCATTTCTTTCATCATTTAACCTTCTTGCCTCTTGCAACAAGTTTTTGATCTTTCCCATCTCTTCCTGTGTTCTGTATCGTCAAATGAACACTTCTTTGCATTCTTGAAGGTCTTTTAGACTTTTTTTTCTCAACAATATTTCCCTACATGTCTCCCCTCTCTCAAAGGTTACTTTTGTTGGTCTCGGCTTTCCTTCCCTCGAATATTTACCTAGTTGGTGTATGTTTACAATATCCTCAGGACCACATACTACTCCAAGCTTTCTTATCAGGTCTACAACCCTAGCTTTATTTTCTTCAAGTCTCCCCTGCCATGTTGGCTCCTGGGATTCACTTATGCCTGAGATTACCACTGTCTTCTCCTTATCAAGTGCCTGTCTGATGAGTGGGTTTGCCCTTTCCATCACAACGTCTTTCATTTTTTCGATTACTGTCTCTTTATAGTCAACTGTTTGTATGTTTTCCAGTGCCACCACCTTTACAGCCTCTTTTACTGCCACATTCCCCTTTAGTGCATCAGCAAAGGACGTTTTCATGGCATCATTTTCCATATTCAGCTCCTGGAACTCTTTTCTGAACTGTTCAATGTTTTCCTTAATCTGAACATTCCAAGCAGCAATCTCGTCTCTCTCAGAAGATAGCAGTGAACTAACATCTAATTCCTTTAGGTTGTCATTTAGCTGTTTGTTTTTATCTTCTTGATTAGAAATTCTAGATTCTAGTTGACTCTTTTCCCCTTCCAGCTTCTTTATTCTTTTTTCTAGTTCCTTTCTCTCCTGCCCTTGTGCTTTATTTGCTTCCTCCAAAGATCTTATTTGTTCTCTGAGTGTTTCATTCTCTTTCATTTCTCCATCCATATTCCGAATTTTATCATCAAGGCTTGTAACCATTTCCTCTAACTTCTTGATTCTCTGTTTAAGTCCTCTGATGACTACCCCTTCTCCCGACCCATGGGTGGGAGAGGTTTGGGACAGAGATGGCTTCATTTTTATGTTCTCCCTCTCACAGAATATAGAAAGAAGACGAGAAAAAAAAAAAAAAAAAAAAAAAAAAGAGAGAGAAAAACTTCTAATTTACCTTCACACAGAATTTTTATATCTCCATATAAGTGCTATTTAGTGACTCAGTTTGTCTCCTTTCTGGTAACACACATCTTAACTTAAAAACTTGACCATGGTAATTTACGTATAAAAAGAAAAAGAAAAACAAAAGTCAAACCTGAAGGAAAATTCGAATTTGTGTTCGAGGTGGCACCCACCTGTTTCTGTTATATATTCTTCCTAACTGATAAACTGACTTGCTAACCAAGATATGTTATCACGGGATTTAGACTTTACATTTAACTCAATATATATATACAAAATAACAAAATAGCAAACGAGAAAGCTAAAAGAAAAGCAAAAAAAAAAAAATGAAGAAAATAGGACTGCTGTACTACTTGGCAACTTAACTCAGTACTGTTGACGGGTGGGTATTTGGTAATTTTTTTTCTTTTATTATTCAATTTTTTCGTGTATCAAACTAACTAACTAGTTAATATAAATGGGAAGGATACTGTTTTTAACAATATATAGAACCACAGGATCAGGTAAAACGGCTCAAGAGCTTTCCCCAGTTTACACAAAAAATTAGGTAATGTGGTGTGAGGCTCCACGTCTGGCAACTCTTCTAGATTTCCCTCAAGGCAGAAACTGGACGGCAGCTTCTCTCTCTTCTCACGAAAAAGTTCTCAATTTTTTTTCCTTTAGTATGAACAGTCTCGCCTTACAACAAATATTAGTTTTTGTACTCACAATACTCTGCACGATTTCATATTTTTGGAAATTATGGTAAAGTTTTCCACTACGCACTTTAGTCACTCGAAACTTTAAAATTTAAGAGGAGCAATTCCGTGTGTCACTGAACGCGCGGTGTGTGTGTGCGTGTGTGTGTGCGTGCGTGTGTGTGTATGTGTGTGTGTGCGTGCGTGTGTGTGTATGTGTATGTGTGTGTGTGTATGTGTAGTTAAGGTAAGTTTGTCTATTGATAAAAAGCTCTTAAATCTCCGCATGGCTTGTTTCGGCAGTTGGAGTTGCTCTCTCTTGGCAAATTTCTCTATCCTCCTTCAATATCTTTAGGAGATTTTGCTCATATATCATCCTCTAATGTCACACTGGACGAGTTTGGCTGTCACACTAGGCGAGGTTGTCCATCATCCTATCGAGAATGGATGAATGAGACAAATGTAGTGACAAATGGCGACAGCAGTTGTGGCTTTGTGTCAGACCCTTAAGATGGAAGAGTGATTTTCTTGTGTATATATTGTTAGTTAATATATTTTTACTCTTTTTATATTCTTAAATATAGGTCCTGCTCACTTGCTTTAACTCTTTTCTTTTATTTTGTCTTATAGTTTCATTATTTCTTTCTTTATTATGTCCTTTTTTTACTCTTTTTATTTTCTTAAATAAAGGTCCTGCTCACCTTCTTTAACTCTTTTCTTTTATTTTCGTCTAATATTTTCATTATATCTTTGTTTATTATGTCCTTTTTTTACTCTTTTTATTTTCTTAAATATAGGTCCTGCTCACTTTCTTTAACTCTTTTCTTTTATTTTCGTCTAATATTTTCATTGTTTCTTTGTTTATTATGTCCTTTTTTTACTCTTTTTATATTCTTAAATATAGGTCCTGCTCACCTTCTTTAACTCTTTTCTTTTATTTTGTCTTATAGTTTCATTATATCTTTGTTTATTATGTCCTTTTTTTACTCTTTTTATTTTCTTAAATATAGGTCCTGCTCACTTTCTTTAACTCTTTTCTTTTATTTTCGTCTAATATTTTCATTGTTTCTTTGTTTATTATGTCCTTTTTTTACTCTTTTTATATTCTTAAATATAGGTCCTGCTCACCTTCTTTAACTCTTTTCTTTTATTTTGTCTAATATTTTCATTGTTTCTTTGTTTATTATGTCCTTTTTTTACTCTTTTTATTTTCTTAAATATAGGTCCTGCTCACCTTCTTTAACTTTTTTTTTTTGTCTAATATTTTCATTATTTCTTTGTTTATTATGTCCTTTTTTTACTCTTTTTATTTTCTTAAATAAAGGTCCTGCTCACTTTCTTTAACTCTTTTTTTCATATTTGTCTAATATTTTCATTATTTCTTTGTTTATTATGTCCTTTTTTTACTCTTTTTATTTTCTTAAATATAGGTCCTGCTCACTTTCTTTAACTCTTTTCTTTTATTTTCGTCTAATATTTTCATTGTTTCTTTGTTTATTATGTCCTTTTTTTACTCTTTTTATTTTCTTAAATATAGGTCCTGCTCACTTTCTTTAACTCTTTTCTTTTATTTTCGTCTAATATTTTCATTGTTTCTTTGTTTAATATGTCCTTTTTTTACTCTTTTTATTTTCTTAAATATAGGTCCTGCTCACTTTCTTTAACTCTTTTCTTTTATTTTCGTCTAATATTTTCATTGTTTCTTTGTTTATTATGTCCTTTTTTTACTCTTTTTATTTTCTTAAATATAGGTCCTGCTCACTTTCTTTAACTCTTTTCTTTTATTTTCGTCTAATATTTTCATTGTTTCTTTGTTTAATATGTCCTTTTTTTACTCTTTTTATTTTCTTAAATTTAGGTCCTGCTCACTTTCTTTAACTCTTTTTTTTTATTTTCGTCTAATATTTTCATTATTTCTTTGTTTATTATGTCCTTTTTTTACTCTTTTTATATTCTTAAATATAGGTCCTGCTCACCTTCTATAACTCTTTTTTTTTATTTTGTCTAATATTTTCATTATTTCTTTGCTTATTATGTACTTTCTTGCCTGCCATGTCTAAC
This sequence comes from Halocaridina rubra, assembly GCA_037179515.1. Lineage (NCBI taxonomy): Eukaryota > Metazoa > Arthropoda > Malacostraca > Decapoda > Atyidae > Halocaridina > Halocaridina rubra. The sequence continues at coordinate 21,347 of JAXCGZ010008743.1, forward strand.
CTATTCTTTCCAGTGTATTATTCGCTCTCTGTCTCCTCAGTTTTGTGTTTTTTCTTTTTCTTTATTTTACACTAAAATTCTTCGTTCAACATTACCTGTTTCTCACTTCTTCTTTCTGATTTATCATCTATTTCTCTTCTTCGCTATTTCTATCTCTTTACTTTCTCTTTTCTCCCATGTTTTATCAAGTATTTTGCACATACATACTTTATCATCATGTCAGGTGGCCACCGTGGCCGGGAAGTAACTCACGCGACTTTGGTTGATCAGATCGTCTGTTCGAAACCCCCACGGTCTTAGCTTAGAAGAGGCATTCACCCAGGGTAACGGATAATCTGCCAGAGCCAAAATCCTTCGAAAAAAGGCACCGTCCTAGCCCTTATTAGAAAAGGGAGTCCGTGACGTCAAACCTGATCATTATCATCCATCTCAGCTTCTCCCAGCGAATTCCCTTCTGTTGTAATCGTCCCGACCTCATCTTAAAAAAAAAAGTGACACTTGTGAAGGGATGCCTTCTCGAGTGGCAGTTTTATCGTCCACATTAAGCTACATTATCTAGTGTCATTTGACACCGATCACCAACTTTACACCTGTGCTTAGCCAGACCACGAGGTGACCTCCCTAACGTTCTTCTTTAATCTATTACAATTTGTGAACACTGATTGGAGACGTGTTGGAAATGTTAAAAAGCCGAATATTGTGTGAGAATTTCTAGGCTACGCCCTCCGAATGGATCCTGTGGTAGGGAGATGTTTGGCTAATGTCTAAAGGCTTGATTTATCGCCGTCAGAAGAGTATTTTTTCTTGGATTAACTGCCGTGGGTTTAAAGTCCGAAATGTCTAGAGGTATTGGAGTTATCTCCCGCTAAAGAAGTCTTGATAGGGAGGGAAGTTCTTCTTCTTGAAAAAAAAAAAAAATGTTTAGTTTTGGTGGCTGGAAGAGACGATGGAGATTATAGAGAGATATAAGCAGTAGTTGGAGAAATTATGAGCGAGAAGCGACGTGAAGAAATTTGAAATAGAAAATCCATTTCTATCTATATACATGAACCATTTTTTTCCTTACATGGGGAGTGGCTGAGTCAAGGTAAAAGACTGACTCTTTGGTTAGAGAAAGTACGGATGAAGGGATATCCAGTCACTTCGTTTCTTCCTATTTATTCGACTCTTACGATACGCAGGGGAACACGGACGAAGTATTCTAGCCCCCTCCCCCAGGAGGAAAGTAAAAAAAAAGCGGTTAAATATTATTTTTAGTATGGGAACCGCCGTAGCATATCGTTAGAATGCTCAACTCAGGAGGTAACGTATCCGCTTTCGAACCCACTGCGAGGTGATAGGATGGCTATCTAGCCTTAATTCCCCTGCGTTAATCCGTCTCTGTCCACCAGATGGATAGACGCTTACTCCCCATTCCAATGGGGGTGGACACAGTCTTGTTAGAGTTGGTGGATTAAGTCTGAATGCCGTTCATAACGCCCAGCGGTGGGCTTGATTCCGTGTCAGTAGCTTACCGACTCGCGTTCTAACACTGAGCTATCGCGGCCCTTAGAACTTTAGAGGTAAAACATATTACCAGAATTAAGCACAAACAAAATTAAATTAAACAAAGATATTTTTTAATTATTTCATGAAAACTATTTGTAATAATTTTCAATGAAAATGATCAGTGATAATTTGCAATAAAAACAGCTTTTGAGATTTTTCTGATAAAAGTAATATTTAGTAATTTTTGCTAAGTATTATTATTATAAAATATAATTCTAAGAGAAGACACAAGCTGACAGAGGAGTGACAAGAAGACCACGCTCACCTAGATCTAGTTAGGAAGTGTTTTTCTCAAATTTTCAGTGCCACACTACGCGTATCCCTATTTTATATATATATATATTTTTTTTACGTTTTATGTCACCATTTTTGTTTATGTTTTATGTGTCACTCTTAGTCCTCATTCTAATGGGGTGGACGCAGGCATGTTGGAGCTTGGGGAATGACGCTGGATCCCCTTCCTAGAGCCCCATGGTTGGCTCGAAATCACGTTTTTCGCTTCCTGACATGGGTGATTTACCACTGAGCTACCTCGGCCCCCTTAATATATCATGATGTTTTATCATAATCACTTCTCTTTTACTCTCAGTAGTCTCCGTGGCAAAATGGTAGCGTCCGCGACTCTGAGGCGGCAGGTCGATGGTTCGCGCCCCGTCATGGACTGAGGTTAGTAAGGGCATACACTCAGGGTAACGACTACATCTGCAAAAGCAAGTCCTTCGCAAGAAGGCAACCGTCCTAGCCCTTAGTAGAAAAGGGAGTTCGTGACGTAAAACCGAAACCAAACCAGCTTTTCTTTTACTCTCCAAACCATTTTTGTGATGTAAATAATGGGGGTCATTATGCATGAATGGGCAGTTTAGAAGTTGCTTCCATCCACTCTGGTTGCATGTCTCTGGTGTGAAAGTAATTATTTGGGAGAGTATTCACATATTTTTGGAGCCGTGTATAATCTAGCGCCATCAGTGTTATTTATCTTCTGAAAGTTTCTCCTTCTTCTTCTTTAGGGTTTTTATAGATGGACTGTGTTCGCACCTTCCACTTGGGATTCATTGCGTCAAAATTGCACTCGTTGTTGTATTCTGCACTTATTTTCATAGGGCATTCATTGTGCTTTTGAGGCTGAG
>JAXCGZ010008744.1:0-10000 GCA_037179515.1 Halocaridina rubra
GTTACTGAAGTTCTGATCTCATTTTTGCTTTTTGTTTCGTTTTTATTATATTGTAAGATATTTTTTTTATTTTAAAAAATAGCTGGAACAAGAACATATATAAACTTTAAAATGGATTTACGAATTATGACGAATGGTTTTCTCTCTCAAAACATATACCAAGGAATTACTGAAATTCTACTATCTTCTTTTCATAGTATTAAAAAGAACTTGCTTATTTTTATAGAAAACAGGAAAAAGTATATGTGTCAAATTTCAAAAAGGCATAGAAACAAAGGTGCATAAAATTCCGTGTGATATTTCTTACCATGAATTTACTGCTATTTTGTACTCCAGTTCCTTATATATAGCATACAAAATTGCTTTTCTATTTTAAATAGGAAAATATAGATGTGGAAAAAGGGGTTTTATAAAACCTTAGAATGGAGCTAAGAACAATTGGGTATAGGAAGTCCATTGCTGAAATCCCTCACGGAAGAACGGCACTAACCCTCTTCTATGGCAGCTAAAATGTATTGTAAAAAAAATTACATATATATATATATATAGATATATATATATATATATATATATAATATATATATATATATATATATATATATATATATATATATATATATATATATTTATATATATATATATATATATATATATATTATATATATATATATATATATATATATATATATATATATATATATATATATATATATATATATATATATATATATATATATATATATATATATATTATATATATATATATAGATATATATATTTATATATATATTATATATCTATATATATATATTTATATATATATTATATATATATAGATATATATATATATATATATATATATATATATATATATATATATATATATATATATATATATATATATATATATATATATATATATATATATATATATATATATATATATATATATATATATATATATATATATATATATATATATATATATATATATAATATATATATATATATATATATATATATATATATATATATATATATATATATATATATATATATATATATATATATATATATATATATAATATATATATATATATATATATATATATATATATATATACATATATATATATATATATATATATATATATATATATATATATATATTATATATATATATATATATATATATATATATATATATATATATATATATATATATATATATATATATATATATATATATATTATATATATATATATATATATATATATATATATATATATATATATATATATATATATATATATATATAAATATATATATATATATTATATATTATATATATAATATATATATATATATATATATATATATATATATATATATATATATATATATATATATATATATATATATATATATATATATATATATATATATATATATATATATATAATATATATATATATATATATATATATATATTATATATATATATATATATATATATATATATATATATATATATATATATATATATATTATATATATATATATATATATATATATATATATATATATATATATATATATATATATATATATATATATATATATATATATATATATATATATATATATATATATATATAATATATATATATATATATATATATATATATATATATATATATATATATATATATATATATATATATATATATATATATATATATATATATATATATATATATATATATATATATATATAATATATATATATATATATATATATATATATATATATATATATATATATATATATATATATATATATATATATATATATATATATATATATATATATATATATATATATATATATATATATATATATATATATATATATATATATATATATATATATATATATATATATATATATATATATATATATATATATATATATATATATATATATATATATATATATATATATATATATATATATATATATATATATATATATATATATATATATATATATATATATATATATATATATATATATATATATATATATATATATATATATATATATATATATGTATATATATATATATATATATATATATATATATATATATATATATATATATATATATATATATATATATATATATATATATATATATATATATATATATATATATATATATATATATATATATATATATATATAGATATATATATATATATATATATATATATAGCATATATATATATATATATATATATATATAATATATATATATATATATATATATATATATATATATATATATATATATATCTATATATATATATATATATATATATATATATATATAGATATATATATGTATATATATATATATATATATATATATATATATATATATATATATATATATATATATATATATATATATATATATATATATATATATATATATATATATATATATATATATATATATATATATATATATATATATATATATATATATATATATATATATATATATATATATATATATATATATATATATATATATATATATATATATATATATATATATATATATATATATATATATATATATATATATATATATATATATATATATATATATATATATATATATATATATATATATATATATATATATATATATATATATATATATATATATATATATATATATATATATATATATATATATATATATATATATATATATATATATATATATATATATATATATATATATATATATATATATATATATATATATATATATATATGATAATTTTTTCTTACAATACATTTTAGCTGCCATAGAAGAGGGTTAGTGCCGTTCTTCCGTGAGGGATTTCAGCGATGGACTTCCTATACCCAATTGTTCTTAGCTCCATTCTAAGGTTTTATAAAACCCCTTTTTCCACATCTATATTTTCCTATTTTAAAATATGAAAAGCAATTTTGTATGCTATATATAAGGAACTGGAGTACAAAATAGCAGTAAATTCATGGTAAGAAATATCACACGGAATTTTATGCACCTTTGTTTCTATGCCTTTTTGAAATTTGACACATATACTTTTTCCTGTTTTCTATAAAAATAAGCAAGTTCTTTTTAATACTATGAAAAGAAGATAGTAGAATTTCAGTAATTCCTTGGTATATGTTTTGAGAGAGAAAACCATTCGTCATAATTCGTAAATCCATTTTAAAGTTTATATATGTTCTTGTTCCAGCTATTTTTTAAAAATAAAAAAAATATCTTACAATATAATAAAAAACGAAACAAAAAGCAAAAATGAGATCAGAACTTCAGTAACTCCCAAGTGAAAGGCTTTACCGAGTTGGAGAGAGAGAGAGAGAGAGAGAGAGAGAGAGAGAGAGAGAGAGAGAGAGAGAGAGAGAGAGAGACTATCTTCTCTGTGGCTGTTAAATCTCTGAATTAACGAATGATGGGATCTTTTATTGAGCGTTCTTCTTTTCGCTGACTTACTGTTGTTTAGTATTTACTGGTCACATTCTTGTCTCTTCACGGGAAAAAAAAAGTGAATGAAAGATTAAAATTTTCTTTTCTTCACCCCCATTTATGCGAGGTTTACAAAATAAAAGTAATACAGGCAGTATTTCTGTTCTCTACCATATGGAAGAGAAACAATATAATGCAGAGTAAGAAAGAATGAAGTAAAGGAAGCAAGGGATGTTCAACTTATATGAATAGAACCCACGCGTCTCAAAGAGAGAAAATATATAATATGAAAGTAAAAGAGAGTGAACTCTGGGAGGCAGAGGAAGCTCATCTCCTCCCCTGCAGAGAACTCACTTATAGCCTAGATAGAGGAAATGAAAATTATGAGAAAAGGCGAGAATGAACTGTGGAAGGCAGAGGAAGCTTATTCCCTTTGTACTTAAATATAATATAAGAAATATTATTGCATTAAGTATAAATGTCTTATCCGTCCCTGCCTAACATAGTGTTGGGAAATCTAAGGTGCTACTTATATATATCTCTTTGATAGAGATGAATGTAAGGCAGTCAGACTCATCAATGTCCCTTCTCTTACTTTTAATGAGGATTCTCTTTCTCTTTGCCGTGAGGTATTAGCACTTCCCATTTCTATCACTACTACTTCCATCGCAGCTCCGATGAGTTGGCTAGTTGCATCCCTCCCCCGCTGCCGAGGCTGCATAACTCTCGCCAAGTGGCTTCGTCTCACAAGTACTGTGTGCAGATCTGTAGCTCGCGCATTGGTCATGCAGGGACTGCTTCTTCCAATCCACCTTCATACTTAGGAACTATCTTTCTTCTTTTGTCTTTCTTAATTCTTATAACTTATCTTCCTTCAAAAAGCGGATCTAACCTCATCTCAGGATCTAATCCTGCCTTAACTTTAGGTCCTGAATACTTCGACTCTACTTTCAGCTTGTCCTTTTCCTATTGTGTATAATCCCTTTAATTCTGCCTTCTCCATAAGCTTTTACTTTTGCTTCTTCTTAATATTCTCTTCACAACCAAGCCAGGTGAGGGCAATTTTCTTGCCTGTCCTGGTATCACCCTCATAAAATACGCACATACGTGCATGCACGAACACAGCACGCATACACAAGGATATCCTTCTATCCTCATTCATACGCGTGCACACACACACAAAACAAAAACTAAAGACAGGTTAGGTCTTGTTACTTTTTTCTCTTTTCTAGTTGTTAGTAATGGAAAATAAATTAGGTAAATACAAGAATAACCCATAAAGTGTAATGGAAATCAATAAAAGGAAAATAAAAACTTCTACTTGAAAAGGTGAAAATGAAAAAAAAATAATGACAAAATAAATACCTTACTTTAAGAAAAAAAAAGAGAAAAACAGACCTTTTTGTCATTGCACAATTAGAACTGCTTCTTAGCATGAAGTTCATACAGCTGTGATTCCCAACCATTGCCATGCTCAGCACTCCTCTCTCTCTCTCTCTCTCTCCTCTCTCCTCTCTCCTCTCTCTCTCTCTCTCTCTCTCTCTCCTCTCTCTCTCTCTCTCTCTCTCTCTCTCTCTCTCTCTCTCTCTCTCTCTCTCTCTCTCTCTCTCTCTCTCTCTCTCTCTCTCTCTCTCCAATCTTTAAACTATCTAGCACTGATTATTTAGCAATAATCAAACAAAATGTATTTTGCATTGCCATTTTTGTTCTCTTTTGGAGACCGCGATAAAGTAGTGGTAAAGCGCAGAAGTCTTGAAATGTTAAGCAAGGATCAATCGCACAGCTGAGTGTTAGATAGAGCTTTCAACCATAATGCTTCTTACAGTTCCAAGCATACTGTCTCAGTCTCTACTGGAATGAGAACTAGTTGTGTGATAAAATAGTTTAAAAAGTAATTGTTTTGTCTTTACGCATTAACTGTTTCCAAAACATGTCTGAATTGCATTCACGCTACTCTGAGAATCATTATTAAATGTCTTAATATCAAAATTTAGATTCTCAGTGTTTGATTAATGTTGAGGGACCTCAGTAGCGAAATGGTTGGAACGCTTGACTCAGGGAATGACGTACTCAATATCGGGCACACCCTCTAACGAAAGGAAGGGCAACCACTTAATTTCCCAGTTGCAGCCTTTCTGTGTCCTTTCCCATTTTGGGCATCAATTGTGGTATATAAAACGGCAAATAATGTCTGATCTATGCTGACACCCCTAATACAGTCATTTCCCATTTGAAAGTGAAAAATTGAGTTTCTGACTACTGGCTGAGCGATACTCGCGACTCATCACTCAGGAAACGCAATTCACTCCTCTTTGAACTCCCAGAAATTCCATCTGGCACCCCAGTTTGGGAACCCTCGTTTTTCAACATCCAGAGAGACTAATGTATCACATCTAATGAGGGAGACCTGTTCTAAGCTTCCAGCAGACAAATGACCTCATTAAGTATCCGGATGACAATGGTCAAGATTAACAGCTTCTAATGAATTATTGCAAAATGAAGCTAGCTGCCTTTTTTCATCTGCTATTTCAGTTTTAATTTTCATGTTTTGATGTGTACGGGACTCCAGGCCTCGTCAGCTCAGTGGTAGAGCACTTCCACGGTCCCTTCTTTTTACACCTATATCTCTACTGAAAACTTTCGATGCACTAAGCTTTTGCATATTATCGCGTAGTAACCCATTTCAGCCCTCCAATTTCCATCTTCCATTGAATCCCCAGCCACACTCCCCATATACTGTTAGTAAGGTATGAATTATTACCCTTTGAACCCAGTGTCTGTTAGCATGTCAGTTTCGGATTCCTTTATCGAAATTTGCTTTCAGATATTCACAATATTACCCTACCAACTTTGTCTTTTAAGATCTCTTCCCTAATGCAAGTAAGATGTCAGTGGACCAGGAAAGAGAGTGTGGAAGAGATTAGAATTGGTGGGCTGAGATTATGAATAAGTGACATTAGCCAAAAAGATATTCCTACAGCTGTTCTGTGCTTTAAACTGGGACATATATGTTAGAGTGGGAGCTTGCCATAAGATGAAGTGGTTGGAGTAAACCAGTTACAGTAGACAGATGCCTTTATTAACGTCATCCCTTTCTTTTCATATGGAATTTACCATGGCACAGAATTGAGATTATCTGTTTCCTCAATGGGGCTGGATTGATATACTGTTCTCTACAATAAGGTGAGAGTTTAATTTTGGCTGATTGTTTTACTCCCAGATATTTTTCCTTACACAATCCTCTCCATTTTCACAGGATTGGAGCAAGCCCAGAGTGGGATTGGTCCTCCCCAGGGGCTGGATTAAATGTCTGTTCATTGTATTGATTGATAGATTAATTATAGACATAATTAACCTGATTAGACATTTATACCGAATAACAAATTTATAATTATATTAGCATCTTAATTACCTATCAATAACTCAAGAATGTCAAATTCCCTTTAATCACTATAAACGGATATACCATTTATAGTTCTAGACTTATCCAATTTCATGGATTATCACTCCTTCAGATTAGCTCTGGACCCATCTTCATATATGTGGTATTGATGGTAGATATGATTGTATCACTTTTGGGGTCGGCGGTATTATTGAATGTCTTTTTTTCTTTAAGGGAAATAAGCACAATAATTTCTTTGGTAATGATGACAGATTACCGTTTCGAGTTTCAAGACAATACTGATGGCTTAGTTTGTTTATGAAAAAAAGATTACACAAGAACGGATATAGTGTTGATACTAAAAAGGATGAAATTTATTTGGGAGACTGCGAAAGTATTGATGATTGTATCATTAGGAATCTATGCACTATAATATCTTTGGCAGTGATGGGAGGCTGATGATACACTTTTGGTAGGCTGTGAGGATATTGATATTTGTTTCACTACAAGATTGATAACACAAATTTGTCTTTGGTAGAGATGGTATATCTGATGATATCTTTTGAAATCTGAGAGAATATTGTTGGTTTTGTCATTTGAAGGAAGATGAGCACATAAATGTCCTTAACAAAAATGGCATATTGTTGATAATTATCTGTCTTCGAGGATAATGATGGTGTAGATTGTGCATGAGAGAATAATACAAGAATAGTGATGGTATTGGTGGTTGATCTGATGGTATTATTTGAAAGTCTTTGATAGTAATGATCTTCTTTCTAACTAAGGAAAATGAGCACATTAATGTCTTCGTTATTGATAGTACAGTTAGCGATATCTATTTTAGAGAGCCAAAATATTAATGGTTGTTTCATTAAAAGAAAGATAATCACAATAATGTCTATAGTAGTGACGGTAGATGGAAGATTATTGACGAGTTCAGGTTTTGACACATAAAATATTCAATCCTGTAGTTATTAAAAAAAATATATAAATATATAAATAAAATAAAATAAAAAATATAAAATAAATCATGAATCTGGCCAAAAATTGATTACACGTAACACCAGTAAAACAAACAGTATTGCCTGATAAAAAAGAAAAAAAATCATTCCCATAATGCTCATCAATTCTGCATGAAATTTAATCATAGCGATATCTTTAATTGTTCACAATCTCTATGATCACTAAGAAACTTTTTTTTGCTAGCTCAGCTTTCGATATGGGCTATTTTTTTTTATTCTGCAGCTAACATTTAAAAAAAAACACACACACATATGACTACCAGATATGAAAAGCTATTACAGCTGAGTAAATGCAATAGGGCTTCTCAGGACACGAGAAGAACTGGAAGAATCAGGAGTCCTACTTGAGTGAGGAACTGCGAAACTCAATACTGGAGATGAATGGAAAACGGCTCCCTTTCGTTGCATTGCGTTGGAGGCGATGATGATGATGGTGAAATGGAATATCTATTTATAATGCTCTCCAGTTCTGCAATGAAGTTCTCTGATTTATCGTACAGAGAGTGACTTTTAATAAGGGATGGCACGCGCTGATAACAGTATTTATAAGTCTTCACTGCTTTTATAAGCTTTGGAATATTATTTTCTTGAGCTTATGGGGAGTGGGCTGCTGTAGCTCAGTGGTAGAGTGCTTGAGTCGGGAACTAACTAACGTGGATTCGATCCCACTGCTGGACGCTTGAAATGGTTTCAAAGTTTTACTTACCCATAACCAGTTTGTGTGAACTTTTTGTGACTATAAGCCGATGAGTGTTCATGAACTCGGTTCTAATCAAAAGGGGAAAACTTTTGATATGCAGTTTTATTAAAACATAAAGAAGTCAAACTGAATAGCTGCACCTGTGTAACAGAATGCAAAACATGCATCGCTATTAAAAGGAATAGTTTATGCTAATACAAATATTTGACCATAATGTCCTTTAATACTGCAATGAGTTTCCACGCACTCCCTCCAATAGAAAGCAAAATTTGCCATAGAAAACTCCTAGACTTCAAAAGTAACATAATTTTCCTGTTTTTATCAATCATGAATGAGTGCTTTCACCAGCTCAGGCTTCAATATGGGCAATTACACCTGACTTAAAGCTTTCATTAAAAAAAAAAGTCTTTAAGCATAATTTTATCCCTCAAAGAATAACAGTATATGTGTATCCATCGTTCTGTATGTCACATTTAGTCACCAATCGAACTGGGGTGAAGAGAGACTTGTTGGATCTAAGAGACTTAGGCTAGATGCCCCTCCAAACGCCCCGTTTATCGGAACTACCTTAATAGTACCCGCATGTTTGTATCCACTTCAGTTATAATGGAGTTTAATAGTGAAACATAGAACAGTAAAAAAAGAAAAGGTAGTCATATTTAGCACAAAAGAAAAAAATCTGATTTTGAAAAAGATTTTCATACTGTTCTTCAATTTTGCACTGAAGTGTCCTATCAATGGACCAAGAGAATGGCTGAAATTTACCAAAAGATTCACAGCTTCCCTTTCTTTTTCTGGCACTCTACAAATGCCCTCGATTAACTCTAATGGAAATTGAACAGCAGGTGATTCTCTTCCACTTAAAGAAGCGAAGAGGATTATGTTAATGGTTCACGAGTATCTGAAGACTATTAATTTTGTAAAAATCTCTTTATCTATCTACCTATCTATCTATCTATTTATCTATCTATCTATCTATCTAATATCTATCTATCTATCTATCTATCTATATATCTATCTATCTATCTATATATATATATATATATATATATATATATATATATATATATATATATATATATATATATATATATATATATATATATATATATATATATATATATATATATATATATATATATATATATATATATATATATATATATATATATATATATATATATATATATATATATATATATATATATATATATATATATATATATATATATATATATATATATATATATATATATATATATATATATATATATATATATATATATATATATATATATATATATATATATATATATATATATATATATATATATATATATATATATATATATATATATA
>JAXCGZ010008744.1:12500-17500 GCA_037179515.1 Halocaridina rubra
TAACAACAATAATGCAAATAATGGTAATAATATTGATAACACTAGTAATAATAGCAGTAATAATAATGATGATAATAATAATAATAAATATAATTAGCATAATAGAAATAATAGTAACCAACAATAACAATAACAACAGCAATATAATAAGGACAAAATTAATTATATAAACATTAATCACTATAAAAAAAATGCAAAACGTAATAATAATAATAATAATAATAATAATAATAATAATAATAATAATAATAATAATAATAATAATAATAATAATAATAATAATAATAGTAATAATAATAATAATAATAATAATAACAATAATAATAATAATAAAAATAATAATAATAATTTTAATAATAATAATAATAATAATAATAATAATAATAATAATAATAATAATAATAATAATAATAATAATAAGAAGAAGAAGAAGGAGAAGAAGAAGAAGAAGAAGAAGAAGAAGAAGAAGAAGAAGAAGAAGAAGAAGAAGAAGAAGAAGAAGAAGAAGAAGAAGAATAAGAAGAAGAAGAAGAAGAAGAAGAAGAAGAAGAAGAAGAAGAATTATAATAATAATAATAATATTAGAAATACTAACAATAATATTATTATAAAACTAATAAAATAGTATTTATGAAATAATAATATTAGTGCAATAATAGTAATAATTAAATAGAATAAATAATTATTGATAATAAAAAAATGAAGTAAAAAATAACTCAGTTTTAGATGAAAAGAATATTATGTTATTTCCAAAACTACTTTTTTTTTATTTCAAACTTGAATGAAGCATGCTTGATAATATGGGATCAATTTTAAATAGACCATGACTTAAGCTAATATTTCGCTCTTCTGTTAAGTTTATTATTACAGTTTCCAAGATGTTTCTAGTAATGATATGCTTTCTGCTTTCCACGATAGGAAGCATTGTTCCAGTCAATATGGTGATTGCAATCAGCATAGTGTTTGAACAAAGCAATTGAAGACTGACAATTTTGAATGTTATATTTATGAGGATTGACATAAAATTCTAATGATTTGCTAGTGTAGCCAACATAATACTTATCACAATCTTTACTTGGAATCTTATATATAATATTTGAAGTGGAAACAGGACTATTTTAAAAGCAACATATTGCAAAAGCATTTTTATATTGGAAATCTCAACGGACATTTAATGTTCTCGACATCTTGACTAAGCTATGACATCCCTGAAAATAGGGAATATCTAGGGTGGTATTAATATTCGAAACAACATTATTGTCGGGTAGGGATGGTCTATGAAATATACGTTATGTAGTACTGAAACATATATTTAAGATCCAACTGGGAATACAAAGATAGTTTCCAATATCAATAATTTTATCTATCTCAGCATCAAGGAATTCTGGGCTTACAATACGGAAAACTCTGAAAAAAACATTGAAGAAAAGATAGATTTCCTTTTTTTTAAATCATAACCGGAATAAAGATGAATATAAGATATATTATTTGTGGGCTTTCTAAAAATATCAAAGCCCAATTAAAAAAAGAATGACAAGCTAGTATTATTTTCTTTTTCTAACGTGAATTTAGTAGAGGGAATAAAAGTATTATAATAGTCTTCATTCGAATGGGGGAGGACACACACATGTTGAAACCCGTGAACTTAGGCTGGATGCTCATCTTATCACCCCGTAGGTGGAGAAAGAGCCTCCAGATGTGTTGCAATAAAATAATGAAAATATGTAGAATATGATCTTAAACTCACTGATATTTTAAGTAACTGGAAAAGTCTAGCACAAAACACATAATTAACTTAATAAATGCCAAAAACAATCATCAGATAATGATCAAGATAAGACAAAGCAATGATAATTTTTCTAAAGAAGTAGTTAATCATGGAATGCATAACGCAATTTATATGAAAATGCTAGAATCCATCTATGTTTATAATCTATATGCAAGAGCTGTAATTCCGTTTAAAGAATGGGATAGCCGATTCAAAACACGCACCCACTCACTAAGCATATTTACTCAGCCTATGCTTTCAGCTTTGTTACTTGAACTGCTAGCTTATTCATCTCACAAATCTGCGACCAATCTCCAACTTACACTCACTCCTTCTACAACCAGGAACACTCTGAGATCTAATTATTATGGTTCTAGTTGGTATTTACCTACCAGACTTCCCCTTTATATAGAACATTGGAGTAGCTTACATAAATACATAGATAAGAGAAAAATGTGAGGTAAAGATAATACGACGGGTAAATTCAAATAAGGCACCACAAAGCAAAACAAAAATGTTGGCATAAAAGTAATGCATTGTTATTTGCCGTTTCGGGTATTGATATAATTCCCTATTCCAAATGGGGTTGTCATATGCAGGCTGGAGCTGGGGAAGTAAGTCTTGATAAGTTTCCTAACGCTCTAAGGTGGGTTCTAGCAAGGGTGTGTCACTTCCCAATATGAGTGCTTTAACACTGCCCCTACCGCAGTCCATGGGAAAAAATATAATATAGAGGTAAATATTAGATTATGTTAAACTCATAAACACGAAGTAGTATAACCCACTTTTTTTTTTTAATGTTTTATATGTTACTGATAATCCCCATTTGTGTGTGGACACAGACGGATTAGAGCTGGGCAATTAAGGTTGGATGACATTCCAAACGTCCAGTCATGTGCTCGAATGTGGCTTTGTCACTTTCCAAATCAAGTGCTCTAACTATTGTGCTACCACATTCCCCGAAATAAAAATGATGTAAAAACAGGAATGCATTTCATTGTTTTACATATAAGAATATATGACTGTGTAACCCATATACGTACAGCAAAAAAAAAAATAGTGCTGATATTAAACATGGTAAATCAAAAATTATACTGCCGAAGTTTTCACATTTTCAACGGTGGCTGGCCATG
This sequence comes from Halocaridina rubra, assembly GCA_037179515.1. Classification (NCBI taxonomy): domain Eukaryota; kingdom Metazoa; phylum Arthropoda; class Malacostraca; order Decapoda; family Atyidae; genus Halocaridina; species Halocaridina rubra. The sequence continues at coordinate 15,402 of JAXCGZ010008744.1, forward strand.
GTTAATAAACCAACACCATGTATTAAATGCTCTGGGGCAGGCAAATTAAAACCGTGAATGGAAGTACTGTCTAATTTTTTGGAGTGCGTTGATTGGTTTTTACACTTTTTTACAGTCTTTAAACGAAGACCGAGATAATTTACTCAAAATGATATATATATATATATATATATATATATATATATATATATATATATATATATATATATATATATATATATATATATATATATATATATATATATATATCTTGACAATTACATGACTGGATAGAAATTAGATTTATAATTTATTACAGTTAATACAAACAGACTGTATTAAAATAATTCAAAAAGATGCTGTTTAAGACAAAACTGATACTTTCTAACCCAGAGGATGCTAGAATTTACACAGGGAAGTTATCTTTAGGACAAAAATTAATTTTATAAACTTTATTACACTTAATAAATGGAGACTGCGTTATGGTACTTAAAATAACACTCTCTTTTAGACAAGCTTGATCACTTTATGACCCAGAGGATCATATATATTAGACAGGGCAAATTACCTTTTAGAAGGAAAATTGTATTTATACTTCATTGCAAGTACTAAAAGCACATTGAGTTACAACATGACATTAAGATGTGGACAACCTGAGTACATTAGGTCACTTGGCATGCAACACTATGGAGAGAACACAATATATCGTGTTTAGACTTCATTACTGCTATTTAGAGAGGACCATGTTACTCTGTTTAAACTGTCATTGAGATAAAAAAAAAAGATTATTTTATGACAAAGAGGAAGATATACTTTAGCTTAAGGAAATGGGTTATATTTTTCTTGTCACTTTAAAAAAAAACAGCCGATTTCCCCTGCTTAAAATGATATTCGAATTTAGACAAAATTAGCTATTTTTTTTATGATGGCCATGTGGATGCAATGGACAGAAATCAGTTATCGGGTGAGGCAATTAATGTTTTGACTTCATTGCAGTTAATGCAGTCTCCGTGGCAAAAAATGGTAGCATCCGCAACTCTGAAGCGGCAGGTCATGGGTTAGTAAGGGCATTCCCTCTGGGTAACGATTACATCTGCCAAAATAAGTCCTTCGCAAGAAGGCAACCGTCCTAGCCATTAGTTGAAAAGGGAGTTCGTGACGTAAAACCGAAATCAAAACTTCATTGCAGATATAAGAAGACCGACTTATTTCTGTTTAAAAGATGCTCGTCTTAAGATAAAACTGATTATATGATAGTATATATATATATATATATATATATATATATATATATATATATATATATATATATATATATATATATATATATATATATATATATATATATACATTCACCAGATTCAAATAGACCTAAATCCCTTTTATTATCTCCTCGGGAATATAATGCTGGTAAATATATAAAATAGTATAAAAAAACCATCAAAGTATATTGTTTCCCATGGAATGTCATTAAAATAATCACATTTAATTATGTAATTCAATTATGGCCGACATGTTTATAACTGTCCTTCGTTTAATTTAAATGACCATTGAAATCGACATTTTCACTTTAAACATTGGAAATCTCCAAACAATTAAAAAAAAAAAAATTTATTGACCGAATCACCCATGGACCCAGTATTAAGATTACCAAATATTATTACACAACAAAACATAGAAACAAAATTATTACCACAAGCTCATATTTAGTGTGAGTGTCAAATAAGTTTGGATAAGAACCTTTATTACATTAAGAAATACGAATTCATTTTTGTCACGTCCGGAGAACAAGTACTAAGAAAAATGACACTTCTGGAGAGCAAGAAACTCAGGGGATTTATATTTATTTAGCCTTATTAAGTAAGAAATATATATGTGAGAATTATATTTTTTATGCTTGTGTTTCTTTATTGGTGTAATAATATTTAGTTTACATCTTTGTTGATTTATATATTCCCGTACCTTTATAATTGCCAATTGATTTGTTTATATATATTTTTATGTGTTTCACGAGACTAGTAAAGCATATTATACTGCCCTTATTAGACCTGGACAAGAAGAAAACAAAACAACTAGAGAGAGAGATAAGAATGTTGTGACTTGTCAGATGTGTAGTTATA
>JAXCGZ010008744.1:22500-23982 GCA_037179515.1 Halocaridina rubra
ATATATATATATATATATATATATATATATATATATATATATATATATATATATATATATATATATATATATATATATATATATATATATATATATATATATATATATATATATATATATATATATATATATATATATATATATATATATATATATATATATATATATATATATATATATATATATATATATATATATATATATATATATATATATATATATATATATATATATATATATATATATATATATATATATATATATATATATATATATATATATATATATATATATATATATATATATATATATATATATATATATATATATATATATATATATATATATATATATATATATATATATATATATATATATATATATATATATATATATATATATATATATATATATATATATATATATATATATATATATATATATATATATATATATATATATATATATATATATATATATATATATATATATATATATATATATATATATATATATATATATATATATATATATATATATATATATATATATATATATATATATATATATATATATATATATATATATATATATATATATATATATATATATATATATATATATATATATATATATATATATATATATATATATATATATATATATATATATATATATATATATATATATATATATATATATATATATATATATATATATATATATATATATATATATATATATATATATATATATATATATATATATATATATATATATATATATATATATATATATATATATATATATATATATATATATATATATATATATATATATATATATATATATATATATATATATATATATATATATATATATATATGTATATATATATATATATATATATATATATATATATATATATATATATATATATATATATATATATATATATATATATATATAAATATATATATATATATATATATATATATATATATATATATATATATATATATATATATATATATATATATATATATATATATATATATATATATATATATATATATATATATATATATATATATATATATATATATATAAATATGTATATATATATATATATATATATGTATATATATTTACCATTGCTTCTTCTCGTTCCTGACGATGGAGGCTTGAAGCCTTAGAAAGCTCGAAATCCAAGTGTTCAAGGAAATTGTGTCAAAGAATCAATTCTCTACGAGAGGAATGCTTCTCTTCAACTGGTATACTCGATGCATAGTCTTTCTTCAAGGCCTACATAAATATTTAGCAGTTTTCTTCGATGCCTTTCATTGATATAATATATATATATATATATATATATATATATATATATATATATATATATATATATATATATATATATATATATATATATATATATATATATATATATATATATATATATATATATATATATATATATATATA
>JAXCGZ010008745.1:7500-23964 GCA_037179515.1 Halocaridina rubra
ATTCTCCGTGGCCTTGACATCGACCTGCCAGGGCAGGCGGCTGTCCCAGATTTACCACCCTGGCGTGTCCCCCTCCCCGCTGTCACATATACACCGACCTCGAAGGATGTCTATCCCCCCTTGCAGAGACAGTTAGTTCTGGAGACTATCGCTGATGTGTCCACGTCTGTCTCTGCAGCACACCACGTCTATGTTGATGGTTCTGTGCAAGCAGATGGGAGGGCGGCATGTGCTGTGTTTTCCCCCACCATGGAGCCGCCTGTGCCGGCTGATTCATGGATTGGCCGTAGACTACCCACCTCGTCGAGCTCCACCTACTGTGAACTGAATGCCATCTTGGATGCCGTGACTCTCCTTGTTCGACGACGAGTGAATGGGGTAATAATTTGTGACTCCCAATCGGCCCTACAAGCCCTATCCTCGCCAAGACCTATCTGTGGCCGTGCTGTGGGAGATATACTATGTCGCCTCGCGGCCGCTCGGGATGCTTCTCTTGTTGTGTCGTTTGTATGGACTCCATCCCACATTGGGCTGACTGGCAACGACACAGCGGATCGTCTTGCCAAGGCGGCCTGTATGCTGGATGGGCATGCTGTGGACGCTGAGCCCTCCCTCCGATGCCTACGTAACATCATCTACTCATCTGGGTTTGCCATGATGGTCCAGCGCAGGGACACGGAGAGGGCCAACAGTGTGTCCATACAGCACCATGATCACTTTCTTCACAGTCGCTACAAGTATCGCAGACGCGGGTTAATGGTGCGGAAAAACAATGTAGTTAGTGCTCGGCTCAGAATGGGGTATCGGCCTTTATGGCAGGTCTGCCAGACTCTAGATATGCCACAGTACACCTCCCGTAAATTATGCGACCATCCTAATGCTAACACTCTTGACCACTACTGTCTTCAGTGCCCCACAGTGAGAGATGTTTTACCACGAGGTCAGAACTTAATACAGATCTGCTTGTTTTTGCTTAATGATGACAACCTTGATGTTATTCTTGCTCGTTATCCTCACTTTGGTGGCCATTAATTATATTGTTATGTATATAATATATATTTTCTTTGTATGTTGCTGTATAATTCTGTTTTGTTTTTGTTTGTAATGTGTTTGTGTGTCCTGTGCTTCTCTGAGCTTTACTTTTGTATATAATGTACTTTGTTATTCTTGCTCGTTATCCACACTTTGGTGGCCATTAATTATATTGTTTTTTATATAATTTTATATATTTTCTTTGTATGTTGCTGAATAATTGTTTTGTTTTTGTTTGTAATGTGTTTGTGTGCTCTGTGCTTCTCTGAGCTTTACTTTTGTATATAATGTACTTTGTTATTCTTGCTCGTTATCCTCACTTTGGTGGCCATAAATTATATTGTTATATATATAATATTATATATTTTCTTTGTATGTTGTTGTATATTTCTGTTTTGTTTTTGTTTGTAATGTGTTTGTGTGTTCTATGCTTCTCTGAGCTTTACTTTTGTATGTAATGTACTTTGTGTTGCCATACTGTGGGTTGGTGTTAGTATGTAGTAATGTTTTATCAATGTGTACTCCTCCCTGTCAACTATGTAATATTCTTGGTTGTGTATCCATTTGAAGCATTATGTTGCCATTGATTTTGTATGTGTTCATATAATGTCTGACGCCTTGGCGCAATAATTTAATAAAATTAATCTAAATTAATTCTCCCAGCTAAGCGTTTTCGTGTCACTTTCAAACAGCATTACAATCTCTCTCTCTCTCTCTCTCTCTCTCTCTCTCTCTCTCTCTCTCTCTCTCTCTCTCTCTCTCTCTCTCTCTCTCTCTCTCTCTCTCTCTCTCTCTCTCTCTCTCTCTCTTCTCTTCCTCTCATCTTCTCTCTCTTGTGATTATTCCAACCATATTACAATTCTATCGCTCTCTCTTTCGTTTATAATTTCTGTGACATTTCAACAATCTTATACTCCTCTCTCTCATCTCTCTCTCTCTCTCTCTCTCTCTCTCTCTCTCTCTCTCTCTCTCTCTCTCTCTCTCTCTCTCTCTCTCTCTCTCTCTCTCTCTCTCTCTCTCTCTCTCTCTCTCTCTCTCTCTCTCTCTCTCTCTCTCTCTCTCTCTCTCTCTCTCTCTCTCTCTCTCTCACCTTCAATATTTTTGCAACATTCCAACAGTATTACAATTCTCTCATTCTCTGTAACCCAGTTTAAATGGTCTTTCTACTGAAACTAAGAAGGATAAATTAATTATTGAACACGTACTAGCAAAATCACTGCCCTCCTGTTAGGATGAGTAAAATATATTATTGCTGAGAGAAAATTGATTTGCTATATATATCAGAGACATTGTTAACAAGGAATGTACCTGATGGGCTTATTTCTATCCCCAACTATAATTTATATAGATGTGATGGTGTAGAGAGTGGTGGTTATTGTATGTATGTTAGAGAGAATATACCAAGTGTCCAGTTGCAGAGCAAAATTACCTCATGTGATGGAGTGGAAGATGTTTGGATAAAGGTTCAGTATCTAAAGTTGCTTCCCTTCTAATTGGTGCCATGCACAATCATCCGAAGGCTTCAAGAAATAGCTTGCATTATATTCATGATAGTATACAGGATCTCTCCCTTGAAAAAAAAAAACATATTTTTTCTAGGTGATTCAAATGACAGTGCTCGTACAGATGTAAACAAGTGTGTGTGATGTTCTTATTTAATCGCATATTTTCGATGTTTTAAATTGCAGTGCTGTTGTTAAAATTTATAATATGCATCCAACACTCTTGACCAATTTCTTACTTCTAACCCTTCAAACTTTTCTTATTCTGTGTTTTCCACTCTTCTTAAATCTGACCACTCTGTGATCTCAATCTCTTCAATTTTAACCCCCCCCCCTTCATGTACCCAACGTAAATATTTGCATAACTTTCTCTTTAACTTCCTATGGGATGACTACTGCTTTCGGTACCACAACCCTAATCACATAACCCTAACAGTTGCCGAGATCATAACCTCGGGAATGGTGGCGTACATACCCTACTCTATGAAAACTTTTTCTCCCATTAATCCTTGGTTTGATCGCACCTGCTCCGTGGCTATTCAGGCCAGAGATTGGGCACACCAGTCGCACCAAGTCTCTCCTTCTGATTTAACTCGATCTGTTTTTATAGTAGCTAGGAATCACTGTACTGCTCAGATTCGAAGGTCTAGGCCTTCCTTTATAAGAAAGAAAGTTGATTCCCTTAACTCCTTTCCCAGGGACATATGTTGCTGTCCATAGCCAAAAATCTCTCTATAGACTTCTGTGCCTTTTTTATATGAGTGTGACACCGGCACAGACAAAAACTGCCCTCATCAATAGAGGTCCAGACACGAGAAAACCCCAAGACAAAGGAAAACAAAAAGGTTAAGGACAAGGCAGATATGAGGTACTGTTACAAAAAGGAAAACAACAGACGGAAAAAACAGTCAAAGTAGAAGGGACCTAGAGATATGGAGGATTAGGCCCTGAGATGCCGATAGATCCGCTTTTTGAAGGATGATAAATCATAAGAATTAGGAAAGACAGAAGGAGGAAGAGAGTTCCAGAGTCTGGAGGTAGATGGCAAGAAGCAGTCACTGCACCAATCAATCCGCGAGCTACAAATCTCCACATAGATCTTTCCCCCACCTCATTCGTTCTGATGGTTCTATAGCTTGCTCTCCCACTGACAAAGATATTCTCCTTTGCTCTATTTTTTCTGCCAACTCTTCCATAATCGATTCCAGCGCACCTGTCCTTCAATCTTTACCCCTCTTTAACCCCATGCCCTCCCTTAGCTTTTCTTTACACAAAGTTCATAAGGTTCTTTGCTCACTAAAGACGAACAAGGCATCTGGTCCCGATGGCATCCCCGCAAGGTTACTTACGGAGTTTGCAGATGAACTGGCTCCCGTGCTTTGCCGTCTTTTTTTCCTCATTCTGTCAACCAGTATTTATCCTTCATCTTGGAAGCATGCTCTAGTGCAGCCTGTTCCTAAAAAGAGTGACCGCATTATTCCCTCAAACAACCGACATATTACCCTAACCTCTTCTATTGCTACAGTTTTCGAAACTTGCCTGAGTCTGGCACAAGGCTCTGTTGGCCAAACTCCCTCCCTACAGCTGAACCACTTCTCTCTGTTCTCTAATCTCCAGTTTTCATTTTGATCATCTCATATCTGTTATTGTTGACAGTGCAAAATCTCACTTTCATCTGCTACTCGTAATCTGTCTCATATCACTCTTTCTTCTACTCTCAACTCTGAGTTGCAGTGGGTATCTGAGTGGGGAACCCAAAATTTAGTTGAATTTAATTCCTCTAGGAGAGTTTTTGGCTCTTTCTTCATCTTCTTCTCCTGATAGCCCTGTTACCTTCAAAACTATTGATATTTATTCTCTTAATTCTATCAGCATATTTGCAATCCATATAGCCTCTTACTTGTCTTGGAGGAATCACATAAGTTAAATTTTTAAATCTGCATCCAAAAAATTTTAGGTACTTTTCATCATTATTTTTACTGCTTACAGTTACTTAAAGTCTATAAAGATCTTATCCGTTCCTGCTTAGAATACTGCTTGCATATCTGGGGTGCTTCTTCTTATACATATTTCCTTGATAGGGTTGAATATAAGGCAATCAGGCTCATTAATGACCCTTCTCTAACTTTTAATTTGGATTTTCTTTCTCTTAGCCGTAAGGTATCATCCCTTTCTTTTTTCTATTGCTACTACCTCCATCTCTGCTCTGATGAGTTGGCAAGTTGCATCCCTTCCCCACTGCCGAGGCCACATAACACTCGCGAAGCAGCAGCATCTCACAGGTACTGTGTGGAGATTTGTTGCTCGTGGATTGGTTGGTGCAGCAACTGCTTCTTCCCATCTACCTCCTGACTCTGGAAGTCTCTTTCTCTTTCTGTCAATCATACTTCTTATAACCTATCTTCCTTCAAAAAGCTGATCTATCGTCATCTCAGGACTAATCTTCCATATCTCTAGGTCCTCAGTACATTGACTATTCTTTCAGTCTGTTCTTTTCCTTTGTGTATCATTGCCTCATCTGTGCCGTGTCCATGACCTTTATCTTTTCCTTTGTCATGGTGTTTGCTTTATGCGCTGGCCTTTATTGATGTGGACAGTATTTTGCTTATCCCAGTGTCACACATACATAAAAGAAAGTAAAGTGTTTTCCATTGGAGTGTTAGAGTGCAGCATCATAATGTCAATTGCAACAAAGTTTTATTTTGTATTTACATATTTACAACATCAGTGAAGCTCATACTATGAGCTCGTCTTTGAGGCATGTGCAGTAGTTCTTTTGTGACATATTAGTGACGTGGCATCTTAAGTGACCAATCATGGAAAACAACACTAAAATTGCACCTCGTTTAAATGACAAGCTCGGTGACGACCTTGTTTTTGATAATCAAACGAAACATTATTTGAGAAAATGCACTAAAGGTTAACTACAGAAATACTGCACACAAAATGGCTTAACAAAGATTTGGGTCACAAAACCTGAAATCATAGATATGATTTTGGAAAATGTTAAGAAGCAGAAACCACTCAACAGCCAAAATGACTTATATTGGCTGAGTGTTGAAATGACACACTCGTCGATTTGAGGCTTTTGTGGGTGAAACAAACTCTGAATCTGTGTCTTTAAACTCCCAGCTACTGTTAAAGAATAAAGATATAGAATCCCTGAGGACAAGCCTGAAAATAGCTGATGAGCAAATGCATTCCTTATTAGCTAAGATCGACAAAATAGAAGCGCCAAATTAATTCACTGAATGTGAGCCTAAAAGCCCAAACAACAAAATTTTGTTGATTGGTGATTCATATCTACAGGAGATCATGGTAAGCAACATGGGAGATAATGCAATCATAAGAACTATTCCAGAGACTAATTTTGATATCTTGACGTCTTGGGTGACTGGAAATCTAGCATATTCACTACACAAGTACTTCATTTACTGTGGACAAGAAGATCTATGTCAGAAGGATAGCAATGTAAATAAAACTTTTGATGAATTGTGATATTGTTTTTTGCATTAAACTCTAAAAATTAGATTATCCAAATCAGTGTGTGCAAACTTGCTGCAACTGTTCTCGGTGATGAAATGAAAGAAAAACTTTCAAATTTCAATGCATATTAGTGTACTGGTTATCAATATATGTTTTACCTCTTGTTAGTAATGAACTCTATTTTTTATTTGGATCAGGGAAGATAGAAGTATATTGCTCTGAGTACAATGAAGGCTCTCTTCCTCAGCTTTCAAGAACTGGTGCTGTTAGATTTTTAGAAGCAATGGAACACTGAACATTTAGTATGCAGTGAATGTCATATAGTTAAATAAACGAAAAACCTATATAAGAAGAACGTCCTGTCAAAAACTGAAAAGCATGAAGAAATAAAAAAAAATAGAAAGGTTACTCATAATAAGCATTCACTCAATCTGAATAATGATATGAAAGTATGTGGTCGAGACGAAATTAAAAGGGACTTTGAAGCATATGGAAGCAAATACAGTGTCAGAACAAATCGAGATTGGAGCTCGCCAGGAAAAACAGCATCCATTGTGATAAATGGTTTAACAGTTTCATGCATCCATCTGACATTCAAGCTCACTGTAGCCATGATGTACCCATAATAGCTCAGAAAAACATTCGACGAGGCTGTAAATTCACCACGTGCTTCGATGCGGAAATTGTCACAAACTGAGACAGAAAAGTAAACTTTGTATGCTTTAGGAACAGGCAAAGAAATTAGAGCCGTTGAATGTTGTGTACCTTATGGAAAACTTTGTACAAACATACTAAGTAACATCTCTGGTACCAGTAGTGCAAGAAAGCAAATAGGAATCTCGTCCAATTTAAATGGTTTTTGTTCTGTATTTAAAAGAACATATAAATGCAAGATTCCTACTTTCCTGTTTGGATGAGGTAAAATATATTATTGCTGAGAGAAAAATTGATATTGTATGTGTACCAGAGACATGGTTAACAGGTAATGTATTCGATAGGCTTATTTCTATCCCCAGATACAACGTCAATAGATATGATGGTGGCGAGAGTGAAGATTCTTGTGTATATATGTAAGAGATAATATAACAAGAGTTCAGTTGCAGGAAAAAAGCACCTCATGTGATGGAGTGGAAGATGTTTGGATAAAGGCTCAGTATCAACAATTTCCTTCCTTTCTAATAGGTGTCATGTACTGATATCCCAAGACTTTCGTATATAGTTTGCAGTATATTATGATAGTTTGCAACATTTTTCCCTTGAAAGGTAAAGCATGTTTTTACTAGGTGACTCAAATGATGATTTATTGAAGTCTGAAGCAAAGTTAAGTAAAATAATCAAAACATAAAGTTTGTGCAACTAATAAATAAATCCACCCGCATAACCCCTAAAAGCAAAGCACTCTCGGATATTGTAATTAGTACCATGAAGTCGCTGAATGTAATATTTCTGAGCATGAATTAATATCAGTTGTAAAAGAAAAATAAAGAAACCCAAACAAAAGCTTTCAAGAAAAACTGTTAGATGTTTAAAAGATTATAATCAAGAAACTTTATGCAGTAACATACTGAATTATGTATCACAGCAAAATCTTATATTTAATACAAACGTTGTCCATGAACAAGTAAAAATTCTGAGCAATTCCTTGTCATCTAGCAGAAACTCTCATGCTCCAGTAGTCTCAACGATAACTACCAGACCACCAGCTCATTGGCTTACAGATGAAATTATACTGAAATGAGCATTATAAATCAATTAAAGAGAGTGTTGAATTATGTATATACTAAAAGAAAATTTGAAGTATATTAAACATCTAAACGGCCAGAAAAGAAATTTTTATGCTCTGAAAAAGCCAGATGATCTCAAAAATACTTGAAAGTGCAAGAGTAAGCTAAAATAATGTATGGGACTTTATAAACACAATTTTCCCAAATAAAAAGACTTAACTCTCAGATCGCAAATATAAATTAATAAGAAAGAATCTGCTGAGCTTAATAATTACTTCGCAAATGTAGAAAAAAAGGGTGTTCCAGGAAACTCACTCTTCGTGCTCGTTATTTGAAAACAACTCCAATGTTAATATTCTATTTCAAATTCTCCTGTTCGGCATCAACCAGTAGATGTAGCCATCCATCTATATACAGGAGCCATATTCCCCTTATAAGGGGAGTGGCTGAGTCAAGTCAAAATATTCTTGACTCTTTCCGAAGATAAATAGCAGTGGAATGGATAAGATGTAGCTGCTGTGGTTAAAACTGTAATGACTATCAGAAATAAGATTGCTAGTGGAGTAAGCAGCATCTTATTATAATTATTATTATTATTATTATTATTATTATTATTATTATTATTATTATTATTATTATTATTATTATTATTATTATTATTATTATTATTATTATTAATATTATTTTTATTATTATTATTGTTATTATTATTATTATTATTATTATTATTATTATTATTATTATTATTATAATTATTATCATTATTATTATTATTATTATTATTATTATTATTATTATTATTATTATTATTATTATTATTATTATTGTTATTATTATTATTATTATATTATTATTATTATTATTATTATTATTATTATTATTATTATTGTTATTAATATTATTATTATTATTAATTATTATTATTATTAGTAGTAGTATTATTATTGTTATTGTTATTATTATTATTATTATTGTTATTATTATTATTATTTTTATTAATATTATCATTATTATTATTATTATTTTTATTATTATTGTAATTATTAATATTATTAGTATTATTAGTATTATTATGATTATTATTATTATTATTATTATTATTATTATTATTATTATTATTATTATTATTATTATTATTATTATTATTATTATTATTATTATTATTATTATTATTATTATTATTATTAGTAGTAGTAGTAGTAGTAGTAGTAGTAGTAGTAGTAGTAGTATTACTGAAGGAAATATAATGCAACTGTGTATTTTTAAATGTCTTCAAATAATCTCCCTTCTTTGTCGGGAATCGAACCTGAGATCGCTAGTCTAGGGCGCCAAAGCTTAGTCCACTGAACCACAGAGGTTGTGAATTTGATCATCATCTGATGATACACAGACAAAGGGATGCCACTGCGACCACTAATTTAAGTTTTGCCCCTCTCCCCAACCCAACAGTGTGCATCGAACTCATTTAATTCTCCTCCTCAACACACAAGGCTAGCTAGATTAAGGAACTGTAATATAACTGCACATTTATAAATGTCTTCAAAAGATCTTCCTTTCTTGTCTGTAATCGAACATGGGAACTCTAGTCTAAAGCACCACAGCTAAGGCCACTGGACACCAGAGGTTGCATAAGAGAGAGAACTGGATCATCTTCTTATGACACACAGATGTAGGCACGTCACTGCAACAATTAATCTCCATTTTATCCCTCTCCCCAATCCATTAGCTGTCATTGAACACACTAACTTCTTCCCCACAACATCTAAGGCTAACTATATAAAACAAATGTAATGTAGCTGCACATTTTTAAATATCCGAAAAATCTCCCTTCCTTGTTGGGAAACGAATCAGGGAAATCTAGCCTAGAGCACCACTACTTAGTCCACTGGACCACAGAGGTTTTATAAGAGTGAGTAATGGATCAGTTTCTGATGACACAAAGACAGAGGGACGCCACTGGGACCATTAATATCTGTTTTACTAATCTCCCCAATCCACCCGTAATCAGTGAACGCATTTTATTCTCCTCCTCAGCAAGCAAGACTAACAAAATGAAACATATGTAATGCGAATGCGCAATTGTAAATGTCTTCAAATTATTACCCTTTCTTGTCGGGAATAGATCCTGGGAATTCTAGTTTACAGCACCACAACTTAGTCACTGGACAAAAGAAGTTGCATAAGAGGGAGAAATGGATATTCTTTTGATGATACACAGTCAAAGGGACGTCGCTGGGACCATTAATCTCCGTTTTACCCCCTCTCCAACACGCCAGTGGTCGGTGAAAATATTTAATTCTCCTCCTTAAAATCTAAGGCTGGCTAGTTGAAACAAATGTAATGTAATTGCATATTTCTGAATGTCTTCAAATAATATCCCTTCACTGTTGGGAATCGAACATGGGATCTTTAGTCTAGAGAGCCTCATCTTAGTCCACTGGACCACCAAGGTTACATAAGAGGGAGTATTAGATCATCTTTTGATGATACACAGATGGAGGGACACCACTGTGACCAAATCTCCGTTTGGCCCCTCCCCAACCCACTAATTGTCAGTGAACACATTGAATTCTTCACCTCAACACCTAAGGCTAGCTATAAGAATCATACGTTGGGAATCGAACCTTGGAGCCCTAGTCTAGAGTGCCACTGCTTAGTCCATTAGACCACAAATGTTGTATAAAAGGGAGAAGTAGATCATCTTCTGATGACATATAGAAGGGTGGACACCACTGGGATCATTAATCTCCATTTAACCCTCCTCTCTAACCCACCAGTGGTCATTGAACACATTTAATTCTCCTCCTCAACACCCAAGGCTAGCTAGTTGAAACAAATGTAATGTAATTGCGCATTTTTTTTTAAATGGCTTCAAATAATCTCCCATCCCTATCGGGAATCGGACATTTGAAATCTAATCTAGAGCACTGCAGCTAGGTCCACTGGACAACAGAGGTTGCATAAAAGGGAGAACTGGATCATCTTCTGATGATACACAGACAGAAGGGTGCCACTGGGACAATTAATCTCCGTTCTTCCCTTCTTCCCAAATCATCCGAGGTTATTGACGCATTAAATTCTCCTCCTCAACACCCAAGGCTAGCTAAATGAAACAAATGTAATGCTGTGCATTTTTAAATGTCTTCAAATAATCTCCCTTATCCCTCTTGTACAGCCTCAATTGTAGTGGACTAAGCAGTGGCGTTCTAGACTAGAGTTCCCAGTTTCAATTCCCAACAGGGATGGAAGATTGAGTGAAGAAATTTTAAAATGCGCCATTGCATTTCATTTGTTTCATCTAGCTAGCATTAGGTTTTGAAAAGGAAAATTAAGTGTGGTAACTGACCACTGTTGGGTTGGGGAGGGAGATAAAACGGAGATTAATAGTTATCCCTCTTATGCAACCTTTGTGATCCAGTACACAAAACACTGGTGCTCTAAACTAAAATTCGCAGGTTCGATTTCCTGCCAGTTAAGGATATAATTTGGAGACATGAAGGTGTGTAGTGTAACTGAGGAGGAAGCTTGAGATAAGGCAATAAGGCTACAACTGATATACTTTGGCTACCCCTTAAGGAGGAGACGAAAGATTTAGTGGTTAAGATCTTCTTGTATTTGCCGTGTAATGTGACACTATGAAACCCCATTTCAATGAGAGTGGAAACGGGAAAATTGAAGCAAAATTTTCATATGCACAAAAGATTTCTTACAGCCAATCAAGGTGAACAGTGTGGTGTCTGTCTGGAGCTTTCCCTTGACCATTTATAATATATATATATATATATATATATATATATATATATATATATATATATATATATATATATATATATATATATATATATATATATAAATATATATATATATATATATATATATATATATATATATATATATATATATATATATATATATATATATATATATGTATATATGTATATATGTATATATGTATATATGTATATATGTATATATGTATATATGTAAATATGTATATATATATATATATATATATATATATATATATATATATATATATATATATATATATATATATATATATATATATATATATATATATATATATATATATATATATATATATATATATATATACATATACATATACATATACATATACATATACATATACATATACATATATATATATATATATATATATATATATATATATATATATATATATATATATATATATATATATATATATATATATATATATATATATATATATATATATATATATATATATATATATATATATATATATATATATATATATATATATATATATATATATATATATATATATATATATATATATATATATATATATATATATATATATATATATATATATATATATATATATATATATATATATATATATATATATATATATATATATATATATATATATATATATATATATATATATATATATATATATATATATATATATATATATATATATATATATATATATATATATATATATATATATATATATATATATATATATATATATATATATATATATATATATATATATATATATATATATATATATATATATATATATATATATATATATATATATATATATATATATATATATATATATATGAATCATTTTTTTACCCCGACCGGGACTCGAACCTAGGACTTATGATTACTAAGTCAAGGCGCTACCACTACACCACAGAAGGTTAAAAGGAACCCAACCTTATAGCTTATATCTGCTATACTTAGGAATGAACGCATTCTAACTGAATGCCACTATGAAGCCACGAGTGAGGTTGGGGAATCTGTAATAGAGTCAGATAGGTGTACTAGCGATCGTAAAAATGGAAGTGGGAAAAGCTCTCAGGTCAAGAGCCTAGGTAAGTCTCCCAAGGTCGGAGTAACCCATCCTCCGGATAAGTCTCGTTCTTTGGTAATTGTAGGGGATTCACTATGCAGATATGTAGACAGGAAACTCAGGCATAGAGTTAGAGGAAAATATTTTTTCCCTGGAGCAGGTATGAAGAAGGTGGGTGAGTCAATAAATAGCTGGATTGAGAAAAAAGATGTTGTTTGTTTGATAGCTGGGGGAAATGACGTGCAGGATGGTAGAAGTGAAGAGCTGATTAGGTTGTATAGACAAGCCCTGGATAAGATTAGGAAAAGGGGTGCAGTTCCTGTGATGTGTGGTATTCTCCCTAGGCTTAGCCAAAGTTCAGAGTGGTGGTCTCGAGCTATAGGAGTAAATGCTAGGATGAAAGTCTTCTGTCGGGAGAATAATATAGGTTTTATAGACGGGTGGGATCACTTCACTAGTCGTAAGCATATGTATGCAAGGGATGGAGTGCATCTTTCTAATTCAGGTGTCTCGGTATTGGCTGGTATGATTGACAGAGAGGTAGGGGGGTTTTGTTAGACACAAATAATGAAATGATTAATACTTGTGCAGAGAAATTAGTCAGTAAGGGTTCAGTAAATAGTGGGTCAAATAACTGGGAGTCTAAGGATAAGAACCATTTGTTACATAGAACAAATATTAACAAAAAGAATAGCCACAAGAAGGGTGAAGCTAGAGAAAGTTTAAAAGTATATTATACAAATAGCCGTAGTTTAGGTAACAAGATAGAAGAACTGAGAGCCATAGTATGTAGTGAGAGACCGGATATAATATGCATTAGTGAAAGTTGGATTAAATTAGAAAGCAAACACCTTAAAGCTGAGTACATAATTACAGGATATAAACTTTATAATGCTGATCGTAGTGCAGATAAAAGAGGGGGAGGGGTAATTATGTATATTAAAGATAGCCTCAGAAGCTGCATTAAGTCTGGAATTAAGACAAATCTAAATTCAGAAACCTTATGGGTTGAAATTAAAAATAATATAGAAAGTCTAGTTGTAGGAGTAGTCTACAGACCACCTGACCTAAATAATATAGAGTCGCAAGTTATATACGATGAAATTTCTAAAGTGAGCAGGTCAAATAGAGTTTGCATTGTAGGCGATTTTAATTTTAGACATATTAACTGGGAAACCATAACAGGTGATAGTAGCTCTAAGGAGTTTTTGGAAGTAGTAGAAGACAATTTCCTTTCTCAGCATGTACATGAAGCAACACGGGGGGTGAATACACTAGATTTAGTTCTTAGTAATAGAGAGAATATGGTTACAAATTTAGAAGTTGGTGAAAAATTGGGCAACAGTGACCATGATTCCATTAGATTTAACATAATTTTCAAGGAAACTATAAAGGAAAATAAGAATATTGTTCCAAACTTTAGAGCAGGAGATTTTGAGGGCTTAAAAACTAAATTATCTAATGAGGTATGGGAAGGGATTTCTGGGGTACAGATGTGGGTAGTTAATCCAGCAGGTCAGGTCGCAGGTAGCGGATTACCCCGAAATTTGGGTACCACATGCCAAGGATTATCACAAGATAAGATCAATACATTAAATTCTCTCACAGGAAAGAACAGCAGCCCGTCAGTTAATATAAATTTGGATGAGGAATATAACAATTTTGTCATGACTCTTAAGAATAGTCAGAGAGACTATATTCCCATGAAACATTGCAGATCAAGAAAAAATGACCCTAAATGGATGAACAATAGAATAAAGAATCTTATAGGTATTAAAAGAGGAATATACAGGAAACTAAAAAGAGGTGAAGAGCAGGTGAGGCAGCAATATATACAGTTAAACAGGGAAAATAAAAAGATAGTTAGAGAGTCGAAAAGAAAGTACGAAGTTCGAATAGCAGGAGAAGCTAAAGAAAATCCTAAAGGGTTTTATCAACATTATCAAACAAAATTTAAGGAAAAAGTCGGACCAATTGAAGTAGCCAATGGCCATATCACAGATGACGATAAAGTGATGTGTACATGTTTAAATGATTATTTCTTATCTGTATTTACAAATGAAAACTTGGAAAATATTCCGGAAGTAGAATCCATTTACAGAGACAGTCCCGATAATATACTTAGTTCAATAAATATTACGAGAGAGGAGGTAATAAAAGAAATAGATAAATTAAAGGCTCATAAATCTCCGGGACCTGATGGAATATATGCTAGAATATTAAAGGAATGCAAGGAAGAGCTTAGTTGTCCTCTAACTGCATTATTTAATAATTCAATAAAATTAGGATCGGTACCCATGGAGTGGAAATTGGCAGATGTGGTACCAATATTTAAAAAAGGAGAACGTGTTAAAAAGAATAATTATAGGCCGGTAAGTTTAACGTCAACAGTGGGTAAGATTCTAGAATCCATAATTGCAAATAAAATAAGGGCACATCTAGAATTACACAGACTGATAAAACTTTCACAACACGGGTTTCTTAAGGGTTTTTCGTGTCTTACAAACTTACTGTCTTTTTATTCAGAAGTTTACGATAATAATAATAATATAATAATAATCCTTTATTCCAATGTACATTGGGTATTTAAATAAGATACATATATATTCCAGATAGACATCTGTGGTGTACGATATAGACATACTAAAACAAACAAATCATAAGGATGAGTGTACCATTAAAATTTACAAGTAAAATCTTCCTTTAAGAGCAACTTCTTAAGATTATATTTAAAAGTATGCACTGAACCAGCATTTTTTAGTTCTCTGGGAAGCTGATTATATAAATGAGGTCCACGAATGTTTATATCTCTTGAACCAATATCAGTTTTAGACCTTTGTACTAATAAATCTTCCCCTTGACGGGTAGTTAACCCGGTAACTGAGCTTACTGTAGAAAAATTATACAAGCAATCAGGAGTATTGTTTCTTAGTATATTAAAAACAAAGGTACATATATCAAAAACATATTTATCTCTAATCTTTATCCATTCTAGATCTTTTAAAACAGGAGAGATGTGCTCGTATTTTCTTACATTGCCAACAGCCACTCGTGCTGCAAAGTTTTGTAACTTTTGTATTCTTTGTAATTGAGTCTTATTTGTACATCCCCAAACTTTGAGACAGTAATTAATTAAACTCATAGCTAAGGACTGGACAATTATTATACGAGTTGATGTTTCAAATGAGTCTTTTACCCTATTTAGATATATTAGAGTACCCATTACTTTTTTATAAATTTCATCTATATGCATTTCAAAATTCATGTAACGGTCAAAATAGACACCTAGGTTCTTTACCGAGTTCATTGGCTTAATGATATTACCGTTAAAATTTATATGAAGATTGTCATCAACTTCTGATAATAATTGTCTGGATCCGATAAGAATAGATTGGGTTTTAGTTTCATTAAGTAACAGACCATTTTTTAGAAAGTAACGTTTGGCCATATACAAAATTTCTTCTGCTCTACGAATAATATTTTCTAAATCATTAATTTCTCCTTCAATTAAGATTTGAGTATCGTCAGCATATTGAATGACATAACAGTTAGGTAAATATTTTACTAGATCGTTTACATATATTAGAAAAAGTATAGGTCCTAGGATCGATCCCTGAGGGACCCCAAACAATACCTTCTTGGAACTTGAAACTGTATCTTTTATTCTGACTGACTGGTAGCGGTTTTTTAAATAGTTCTCGAACCAGCTTGGGACAATGTTCATTTTTTTGCATTTTTCTAATAATATACTATGGTTTACACTATCAAAAGCTTTAGAAAGATCGAGTAGTAGTAGCAATGATATTTTCTTATTATCTATATTTTTGTATATTTCATC
>JAXCGZ010008746.1:0-20000 GCA_037179515.1 Halocaridina rubra
GTATGCTGGGTGCCCCACAGTGAGAGATGTTTTACCACGAGGTCAGAACTTAATACAGATATGCTCATTTTTACTTAATGATGACAACCTTGATGTTATTCTTGCTCGTTATCCTCACTTTGGTGGCCATTACTTATATTGAATTATACATATATTTTCTGTATGTTGCTGTATAATTCTGTTTGTGCATTCTGCATTTCTCTGAGCTTTACTTTTGTATATAATGTACTCTGTGCTGCCATACTGTGAGTTGTGTGTTAGTATGCAGCAATGTTTTATCAATGTGTACACCTCCCTGTAAACTATGTTCTATTCTTGGTTTTGTATCCATTTGAAGCATTATTTGTATGAACTCATGTAATGTCTGACGCCTTGGCGCAATAAATTAATAAAATAAAATAATATCTCTCTCTCTCTCTCTCTCTTTTTACAAAAAACGAATTAAAACTTAGGTTTATTACCTTTAAAATGAGCACTGTAATGAACGTGATTAAGACTAAAGCAATAATTGTATTTACATAATAAGATGAAAAATTTCTACCTAATTCCTGTTTAAGAGAGACATTACAAAGGATTCGTGGAAAGGAAATTAATTTAACAGTCTTTTAACTCATTAACGTTTTTATTAAAAGTGCATTATAATATATATCATTTGCTGCCCCAAACGACTCATCAGTTTGTAAAGTAACTGATGTATGCATTGATTGTAAGACTATTCTCCTTTTAATATAAATATATTCTATATAATGTAAGTGAAATGAAACGAGAGAGAGAGATCTTTAATTAACTCTTGTTCATTCAACCAAAACTACATTATTTATTGTAAAAATAATGGTTTAATTACAAATTCGTAATTTTAATGATAATAATAATAATAATAATAATCTCCACAATCATCATCAAAAGAAAATTATTGTTAAAAATAATAATAATGATAATAATAATAATAATAATAATAATAATAATATCTAAGGAGAAATTTTGGAATAGACATCATGAGAGTAATGCAGAGGTATATTAAAACCCAGCAGAGAGCTGGATATTCATTACACATCTTTTATAATCCCTTCACATCTGACAGGTCATTACACTCTCCATCTGTTTCTCTTTACAGCCTGATAAAGGCTGTTTTATTTTATCATTTTTTGGTCCATCCTGTTGTCACAATCTTAAAAAAAAAAAAAAAAAATGGGGGGGGGCATTATTCGCGAATTCCGAATTTTTTGCTATTATTTTTGGGGGGGCATTATTGCAATTTCGCATATAAAAAAATCGCGTATAAAAGGAACAAGGTGTACATGAGTATGTCATGTAATTACCACTTCATTAACCGTAATTTTATCTATCACTTTCATGTAAATTTACGTTGCATGTTGTTATTTATGAAGTAAAGGGTGGTTTGTTAGCAGTACAGGGAGGGTTTATACAGTGTAAACGTAAAAATAAATTAAAATATCTATGTACATATAGGCTGATCCTACTTCGCGGTTTTCCTGTCTCGCGCCGTGTCCCGGAACCGAACTACCGCGATAATGGGGAGATTAGTGTATATATATATATATATATATATATATATATATATATATATATATATATATATATATATATATATATATATATACCTCTTGGAACAACGCAAGGATAGGTTCTCAGAATTGACGTGTAATGTAAAATTCGCTTAAAGTAACCAGTCATTTACCACAAGTAACAATGATATTAGGCATATATACATTCCATAACCATACATAATCTCGCTATGCCAAGGATATATGATAAGTAAAACATATTTTATAAGTACATAAAGCTGAAAGACCTGTAGTTATTTATATTAATATACAGATAGTGTACAGTATAAAAGATATACAGATTTACAAATAAATACTGTACAGCAAAAAAAAATTAACGAACCCTTATCTGCAAACATAAACAAAAATTATGTAAGCGGTAGGAGAAGGAGAACGAGACTTAAGCGGTAGGAGAGGGACGAGAAGAGGAGGAGGAAGGGGGAGAGCAAATGATTGGTTGTTGTTGGGGTTAATACTGCGTGAAGAGAGACTGAAGCACATGGCAGCATGGTGGGAAACTGCCTCAGAGGCAGTCGCTTAGTTACTAACCAACCATTTTTTTAGCTTTTTCTCACGCTTACGCTCGTAGCTCGCTCATTTCGTATTTTTTTACTATTATTTTTGGGATGCGTTATTCCAATTTCACGTATTATAGTAACGTGTTAAAAGTGAGTAGACTATGTTTGATATAGAGTCACGGTGGTGGAATGAGGAAGTGCAAGAATGGGTGAAGAACAAGAAAGAAGCTAAGAAAAAGGCAGATTTATCAGGCCTGGAGCAGGATAAAGAAGAGTACAAGCAGGCAAAGAAGGAGGCAAGGAAAACAGTAGCAAAAGCAAAGGCAGAGATATTGAATGAAGTCTATGAAGAGCTGGAAACACCAGGAGAGAAGAAAATATTGCTAATTGCCAAGACCCGAGATGGTGCATCCATGGACTTGACCCAAGTAAGACAAATAAAGGATAACCATGGAGTAGTTCTAGCAGAAGAGAATTAAATAAAAAGCAGATGGGAAACTTATTTTGAAGGATTACTAAATGAAGAGAACCCAAGAGCAGTATTTGAAGATGAACTTCCAAATGAAGCAGTTACAACAACAGTGACTAGAAGAGAGGTAGAGCGAGCAGTAAGGAAAATTAAAAATGGAAAGACAGCAGGACCTGATAAGATGCCAGTGGAGGTGTGGAAGAGTCTTGGAGAGGAAGGCATAGATATCTTGTGGGACTTGATGCAGAAGATCTTTAGTCAGGAAAAGATGCCAGAGGAGTGGAGAGGAAGCCTAGTAATCCCAATCTATGAAGGGAAGGGAGACAATCAGGAGTGTGGAAATTATAGAGGTATAAAGTTGTTAAGTCATACACTATGAAGATATGAGAGAAGATCATAGAGAGGAGACTCAGAGAGGAAACGACAGCTGGGAATGAACAGTTTGGCTTCATGCCTGGAAGAGTGTCAGTGGATGCCATATTTGCCTTAAGACAAATGATGGAAAAGCATCGGGAGGAACAGAAAGGACTGCATATGGTCTTTATTGACCTAGAAAAGGCATATGATCGAGTACCACGTCAATAGGTGTGGAAGTGTATTAGAGAAAAGGGAGTCCCCGAGAAATATGTAAAAATTATCCAAGATATGTATGAGAGGGCAGAGGCAAATGTTAAGAGCAGTGTGGGCTTAACGAAAAGTCTCAGTAAATGTTGATCTGCATCAAGGGTCTGCTTTGAGTCCCTATCTATTTGATCTGGTCTTGGATGTAGTAAGCCAGGGTATTAGAGATCAGTCACCATGGTGTATGCTCTTTGCAGATGACATTGTACTGTGTAGCAACAGACGAGAGGTAGTGGAGGAGAAGCATAAGGATTGGAGAAGAGTGATGGAGGATAGAGGACTGATAATCAGCAGGGAGAAGACAGAGTACTTGAGGTTGAGAGATGATGAGGATGGGGAGGTCAGTTTACAGAGGGAGATGTTGAAAAGTTCAAGTTTTTGGAATCAACAGTAGCAGATGATGGTGACCTAGAGTCAGAAATAACCAACAGAATACAGTGGGATGGAAGAACTGGAGGAAAGTGTTTGGAGTGCTGTGCGACAGGAAAATAGGGATTAAGTTGAGGGGTAAAGTGCATAAGACAGATGTGAGACCTGCGATGATGTATGGAGCAGAGGCATGGGCAATAAAGAAGACACAAGAGAAAAAACTGGATGTGGCAGAGATGAGGATGTTGAGATGGATGTGTAGGGTGACAAGAAGCGATAAGATCAGAAACGAGGTAATTAGAGGTACCTCAAAAGTTAGAGAAATATCAGATAAGATACAAGAAAGTAGACTAAGATGGTATGGTCATGTCGTTAGGAGGGATGAACAGTATGTTGGGAGGAGGGTGATGGAAATGGATATACAGGGTAGGAGAGGGAGGGGGAGACCAAAGCGTAGGTGGATGGATTGCATCAATGACGACCTGAGGTCTAAAGGTTTGTTGGGTGATGAGGTATAGGACAGGAACATATGGAGAACACTGACCAGAAACATCGACCCCACATAAAAGTGGGAAAAGATGCAGACGAAGAAGATATATATATATATATATATATATATATATATATATATATATATATATATATATATATATATATATATATATATATATATATATACACAGTGATCCTTCACTGGATCGCGTTTCTTGGCTCGCATTTTCACTGTACCACTTTTTTTTTTTTTGGCAAATAATTATTTTATTTTTTGGGTATATGCAAAATATTAAAATGAAAAAATAAAAATTTTTCAGTATTTTCATTTTTTTTATTGAAAAAACAAATTTCATTAATTAATTGATAAAAAAAATTATTTCCCAGCCTAAGGATAATAAAGCAGTAAAAAATAGTAAAAAACATAAATTTAGATATATAACTCACGGTACAGGGTATTGCATCATGTCAAATAGTGTCCGATTGCGTACAATGTATTGGGGTCGCTGCTAAGTGAGCTAGCATATACTGTATATTAAAATTTCCAGTAGTTTCATGATTTTATTGATAAAAAAGCGTATTTCTTAGCCTAAAAATAATAAAACAGTAAAAAATAGTAAAAAACATAAATACTAACAGTATTGCACCATGTAAAATACAATACCGGTATCAGCGTTTCGGAAAACGCAAAGGCTCTCACCTACGTGACCTAGTGAATATTAATATTTTCTATAATTTTATTGATGAAACAAGTATTTCCTAGCCTAAGAATAATAAAACAGTAAATAACATAAATACAGTACTAACAGTATTGCACCATGTAAAATACGATACCGGTATCACGTTTCGGGAAACGCAAAGGCTCTCACCTGCGTGACCTAGTGAATATTAACATTTTCATTATTTTATTGATAAAACAAGTATTTCCTAGCCTAAGAAGAATATAACAGTAAAAAATAATAAACATAAATACTATTAGTATTGCACCATGTAAAATACGATACCGCTATCAGCGTTTCAGAAAGCGAAAAGGCTCTCACCTACGTTGCATGCTGTTATTTATAAAGTAAAGCGTGTTTTTTTTAACAGTGCAGGGAGGGTTTATACAGTACGTAAACGTAAAAATAATTGTAAAATACCTATGTATATGAGTATGTCACGTCATCTTCACCTCTTTCAGGGTAAGTTTTCCTATCCCTATCATAAACATGTACGTTGCTTGTTGTTATTTATAAAGTAAAGGGTGTTTTTTAACAGTGCAGGGAGGGTTTATACAGTACGCAAACGTAAAAATAATTGTAAAATACCTATGTACATGAGTGTCATGTAATTACCACTTCATTCACCGTAATTTTATCTATCACTTTCATATAAATTTATGTTGCATGCTGTTATTTATGAAGTAAAGGTTGGTTTGTTGACAGTACAGGGAGGGTTTATACAGTGTAAGCGTAAAAATAATTAAAATATCTATGTACATATAGGCTGATCCTACTCCGCGATTTTCCTGTCTCGTGCTTGGTCCCGGAACCGAACCATCGCGATAATGGAAGGAACACTGTGTGTATATATATATATATATATATATATATATATATATATATATATATATATATATATATATATATATGAATAATTTTTTTTTTACCCCGACCGGGACTCGAACCTAGGACTTATGATTACTAAGTCAAGGCGCTACCACTACACCACAGAAGGTTAAAAAGGAATACAACCTTATAGCTTATATCTGCTATACTTAGGAATGAACGCATTCTAACTGAATGCCACTATGTTCATATTACAGATTCCCCAACCTCACTCGTGGCTTCATTATAGCATTTAATTCAAGTCCCAATCTCATTCGGGCCATGAAATAACCAAGCAAGCACATTACATATGTGAAAACATGAATAATTTTTTTACCCCGACCGGGACTCAAACCTAGGACTTATGATTACTAAGTCAAGGCGCTACCACTACACCACAGAAGGTTAAAAGGAATCCAACCTTATAGCTTATATCTGCTATACTTAGGAATGAACGCATTCTAACTGAATGCCACTATGTTCATATTACAGATTCCCCAGCCTCACTCGTGGCTTCATTATAGCATTTAATTCAAGTCCCAATCTCATTCGGGCCATGAAATAACCAAGGAAGCACATTACATATGTGAAAACATGAATAATTTTTTTACCCCGACCGGGACTCGAACCTAGGACTTATGATTACTAAGTCAAGGCGCTACCACTACACCGAATGAGATTGGGACTTGAATTAAATGCTATAATGAAACCACGAGTGAGGTTGGGGAATCTGTAATATGAACATAGTGGCATTCAGTTAGAATGCGTTTATTCCTAAGTATAGCAGATATAAGCTATAAGGTTGGATTCCTTTTAACCTTCTGTGGTGTAGTGGTAGCGCCTTGACTTAGTAATCATAAGTCCTAGGTTCGAGTCCCGGTCGGGGTAAAAAAAAATTATTCATGTTTTCATATATGTAATGTGCTTGCTTGGTTATATATATATATATATATATATATATATATATATATATATATATATATATATATATATATATATATATATATATATATATATATATATATATATTTATATATATATATATACACCTAGTTCTTTGAATAACGCGAAGATAGGTTCTCAGAAGTGCCGCGTATTGTAATTTTCGCGTAATTTAATGAGTTATTTTCCATAAGAAACAATGATAATAGGCATAGATATGTTCCACAACTGTACATTGACACATTATACCAAATATATAACATAAGTAAAACATATTTTCTAATTACAAAACAAAGCAGAAAGTCCTGTAGTTATTTGTATTAACATGCAAATAGTGTACAGTATAAAAGATGTACAGATTTACTGTTCAGTAAACAAATGAATGCAATCTATTATGCGGTGGTCAACGGGCATACACTGGGACGTGCATGGTGGCGGTGAGCACGAGGATGCAAACGATTTGCCGCCTCCGTATTAGCTGATGCACCCTTTCACGCTATTTCCCTGACGATATTATATCGCAAATTTGTTTGCTGTTTGTTCTTCATGCTTTTTTCAATTCTCTTCATAATATTCGATCGCATTAAGCGGTAGAAGAGGAGGAGGATACGGGAGAACGAACCTCTATCTGCAGACGTTTTGCAGCTTCTGTATCAGCTGATGCACCCTTGCACGCTTATTCCCTGATGATATTATATCGAAAGTTTGTTTGCTGTTTGTTCTTAATGCTTTTTTTCAATTCTCTTCATAATAATCGATCGCATTAAGCGGTAGAAGAGGAGGAGGATGCGGGAGAACGAATCCCTATCTGCAAACTTTTTGGTGCTTCCGTATCAGCTGATACACACTTGCACGCTATTTCCCTGACGATATTATATCGTAAGTTTGTTTGCTGTTTGTTCTTAATGCTTTTTTTCAATTCTCTTCATAATATTCGATCGCATTAAGCGGTAGAAGAGGAGGAGGATGCGGGAAAACGAACCTCCAACCAAACCATTTGCCGCTTCCCTATCAGCTGATGCTTATTCAGGCACAATATCTTACTCATAAAATATTTATTTACTCACCCTATTTGGCGTTTATCTAATTTTCAAGATTTTATTATTATTAATATTCCTTGATTCTAAACATTATTCCATCTATCGACCATGCCACACGAAATCTTAACGTAAATAAAGTCAGCTGAGAGAAAAAGAAAACATATACAATTTTTTACAAAGAAAATGTATATTATACTGTACATGGGAAACTTAAATGAATTATATATATATATTCTCTACGTGCTATTTCCCTGACGATATTATATTGAAACTTTGTTTGCTGTTTGTTCCTAATGTTTTTTTTCAATGTTCATAATATCCCGTTCATATAAATTTACGCTTGCGCTGCGTTCTAAATAAAGTAAAGGGTGGTTTGTTAACAGTGCAGGGAGGGTTTATACAGTAAAGGTAAAAATAAATGTAAAATACTTATAATAAATATGGTGCTCCTACTTCGTGATTTTTCACCTATCGCATCGGGTGCCGGAACCGAACCCCAGCGATAAATGAGGGAGCACTGCATATATATATATATATATATATATATATATAAATATATATATATATATATATATATATATATATATATATATATATATATATATATATATATATATATATATATATACAGTGTTTCCCCCCATCCCGTGGAAGTTTGGTTCCGGGACCCGGCGCGAACCAGGAAATCCGCGGAGTAGGATCAGCCTATATGTGCATAGATATTATAATATATATTTACGCTTACACTCTATAAACCCTCCCTGTACTGTTAAATAAACACCCTTTACATTATAAATAACAGCAAGCAACGTATTTTTTTATGAAAGTGATAGGAAAACTTACTGTGAATGAGGTGATGATGACTTGACATACGTAGGTACAGTATTTTACAATAATTTTTACTTTTACGTAAAATAGCGGCCGACATCCACAAACTTTTTTCCTTTTTTCAACATATCTAAGAGTTTCACTTTATCTACAGTAGGTAATATTTTTCTTTGCCGCTTAGGCTCACTACAAGAAGCCTTAGAAGATGAAGGATGCTTGGGAGGCATTGCAAAGGTTAAAATATGCGAGTAAAAAAATCACAAGCAAAACATATTAGTAATAATAAGCACGACGTGAATGGCGCACACGAGTGAGGCTTGACAATGGAAGATGGTGGAAGCCTTTGTCCGAAACGCTGATAGCGGTATCGTATTTTACATGTTGCAATATTGTTAGTATTTATGTTTTTTACTATTTTTTACTGTTTTATTATTCTTAGGCTAAGAAATACGTTTTTTTATCAATAAAATCATGAATCTACTGGAAATATAAATATATATGCTAGCTCACGTAGCTGCGACCCCAATACATTGTACGCTATCGAACACCAGCAAAACGTTTAATAAGCACAACGTGAACGGCGCAAACGTGGGTTAGACTGAACGAGTCTTTGTCTGAAACGCTGATAGCGGTATCGTATTTAACATGTTGCAATACTGTTAGTATTTATATTTTTTACTATTTTTACTGTTTTATTATTCTTAGGCTAATAAATACGTTTTTTTTTATCAATAAAATCAGGAAACTACTGGAAATATAAATATATATGCTAGCTCACGTAGCTGCAACCCCAATACATTGTACGCTATCGAACACTATTTCGCATGATGCAATAATGTGAGTTATGCTGTAGGTACGTATATCATTCAGTTATTAGTACAACGTATATTAATTTAAAATTCATTTACTTATTTGATGATTGTACAAAATCTATTGTATTTATTCATTGTAATTTGGACCAAATATTCCTTTTGTAAAGATTATACTGTACTTTTCAAAAGAGGTGGTCAATAAACGTATCTCTATCTATCTATGTATCTATCTAAATTCATGTTTTTTTATATTTTTTACTGTTTTATTATTCGTAGGCTGGGAAATAAATTACTTTTATCAGTTAGATAATGAAATATGTTTTTTTTTTTTCAATAAAAAAAATTTAATTACTGAAATTTTTTTTTTTTTTATATTTTAATATTTTTGCTTATACCCATAAAAGAAAATAATAATTTATAAAAAAAAAACGCGATGCAGTGAGAACGGGAACCAAGAAACGCGAATAACCGACTGAACACTGTGTGTATATATATATATATATATATATATATATATATATATATAGATATATATATATATATATATAGTGGTGAACCCAACCCACGTATTTAATACTTTCCTAAAACCTGTTCATGGGTTGAATTTATATTTCCCATTGAAAAGCATGTAAATTCAGTTAATCCATTCCTAGTCACAATAAATATTCATTTTAAAATTTGAGTCAGTAAAAACTTGCAATATAATACAGGTATATGCATTATATCTGTAAAAGGAAAATTACATTAGTAATAGAAAGGAATTCTACTTTACTAAAATAAAACATGATACAATACTCTATTTACCTTTTTGGATGATTGTTGCTGTCATACTTGGATGGTGGTGGAGGATGGGGACTAATTTTTGGAAGGAGAGTTCCCTTCCATAAAAACTTTAGGGAACTCTTCTGATACAGGCTGTATTCTGGTGTTTTTTCGCTCATTTCTCTTTTGGAATCTGCTTCCTTGCCTACTGGCACGATGAAACCATCCAGAGAAATTTCTCTCTTTCTTGTTTGGTAAATTTTTCTAAAAATATTAATTGCCTTATCATTTACCATGTTCACTACTCTATTGCCCGCAGTTTTATATGGGGGATGATCCTCAATAAAGGCCTGCACATCATTCCACTTCCTAAAAATTTCTTTAAATTTTTCACTGGACACCTTTACCCTCTCATCCTCCTACTCCGCTGACTGCTCCTCTTAGAGAATCTTCACCTGTTCACGTTGCAAGTCATTTAATTCATCTGTGGTAAGTTCTTCTTTGTGGTCCTCTACCAGCTCCTCCACATCCTCTTCAATGACCTCCAAACCCAATCTTATGCCCGTTGCCACAATTTCAATTACAAATTGAATAGCTAAGTCCTGTTTGAAGAATTCAAAGTCTCTTATCAGTCACACAACCTGGCCAAAGTTTCCTCCAGGCGGAGTTCAACGTGCGATATGAGATCTCCTTCCATTCTTTTTCAATGAGGTCTTTCCAGAAATCATGAAGGGTAAAATCCGTGTCATTGGTGACTAGGAAGCACCTGGCAAAAAGACCCTTCGTATACAACTTCTTAAACTTAGAAATTACCCACTGGTCCATGAGCTGGAGGATAGGAGTGGGGTTGGGAGGCAGAGATTTTACTTTTATGAAGTCTTACTGTATTGCAAAATCTTCTTCCACACCTGGATGATAGGCAGGAGCATTATCCATAATGAGGAGACACTTAAGGGGTAAATCAATTTCCTCAAGAAATTTGTTCACTGCTGGCGAAAACACTTCAATCAACCACGCTAGGAATAAAATCCACGTGACCCAAGCCTTTGTATTTGACCCCCACATTACCAGAAGGCTAGCCTTCTACACGTTAATGTGCTTAAAAGCACACGGATTTTCCGATTGGTAAAATAAAAGAGGCTTGATCTTACAGTCCCCACCTGCATTAATGCACAATAAAGGTGTAAGCCTGTCTTTCATTGGTTTGTGGCCAAGTAGTGACTTCTCCTCATGGGTTATATAGGTTCTTTTGGGCATTTTCTTCCAAAAGAGTCCCGTTTCATCACAGTTAAAAGCTTGTTGCGGGATACAGTCTTCACTCGATAAAATTAGCGACTTCCTTCATGTAAGAATCCGCTGCCTTTTGATCGGAACAAGCCGCCTCTCCATGTCTAATGAAGCTACGAAAGTGTTGAAACCAGCTTCTGCTTGTTTTAAATTCGTCAACTTTAGCGCCGCTATAACTTGAAGAGTTCACTACTAATCCTTGGTGGATTTGCAAAGCCTTTGTGCATATTATGGCCTCGCTAATACTAACTCCAACCAGCTGTTTTTCATATATCCACTGCAGCAAGAAGTTTCTACTTCTTGTATTAACTGTGACTCTTTATAATAGTACAGATAGTCGATTTCGTGATGTTATACTTCGTGGCGAGATCAGACACACGAACATCATTTTCATACTTAGAAATTATTTCTTTCTTCATTTCCACTGTTATACATCTAGGGTGTTTGATGCCACTGCCACTAATACATTTAACTTTCTTAGGAGCTATGTGAAAGGCAAAGCTATGGAAAATAAAGCAAGAACTACGAACAGATCACGAACGAACTACACAGTGCAGGCACTAATTCAGAACTGAGAGCGGACGAGTGAGAAACGTGATCGCCAGGCTGACATAGTTGTGTTTGTGTGTTGGTTTTTGATCGTGATTAGGGGCCATATTTTGTTCGTGGGTTTGTTCATGGGAACAGGCATTCATGATTTGGGGTCACCACTATATATATATATATATAATATATATATATATATATATATATATATATATATATATATATATATATATATATATATATATACACTGGGAGTCCTCATATAATGTCAGGGTTCCGTTCCAGAACGCTGTCTTAAGTCGAAAATCGACGTATGTCGGAACTCATCACTCTTCACCCAGTATTAACCCCAACAACAATCAGTGGTGTGCTCTCCCCCTTCCTCCTCCTCTTCTTCTCCCTCTCCTACCGCTTAAGTCTCCTCCTCCTTCTCCTACCGCTAACGTCATCTTTGTTTATGCTTGCAGATAAGGGTTCATTAATTTTATTTTGCTGTACAGTATTTATTTGTAAATCTGTATATGTTTTATAATCTACACTCTGTGCATGTTAATATAAATAACTACAGGTCTTCCTGCTTTGTTATGTAGTTATAAAATATGTTTTACTTCTCTTATATCTTTGGCATAGTGTGTTTACGTACGGTTGTGGAATGTATATATGCCTATTATCATTGTTTCTTATGGTAATTGATTGGTTGCATTACGCGTATTTTACATTACACGTCACTTCTGAGAACCTATCCTCACGTTGTTCCAAGAGGTGAGTATATATATATATATATATATATATATATATATATATATATATATATATATATATATATATATATATATATATATATATATATATATATATATATATATATATATATATAGTTCTCAGAATATCGCGGAGATAGGTTATCAGAAGTGACGGGTAAATGGAAAGTCGCGTGAAAAAACGAGTCATTTTCTATAGGAAACAATGATAAAGGGCATAGCTCGTTCCACAACCGTCCATAGACACACTGTACCAAAGATATAAGATAAGTAAAACATATTTTATAAGTATTTAACAAAGCAGAAAGACCTGCAGTTATTTATATTAACATGCCAATAGTGCACAGTATAAAAGATATACAGATTCACTGTCCAGTAAACAAATTAATGCACTCTATTATGCAGTTGGCAACAAGCTTACACTAGGACGTGCATGGTGGCCAGTGTTGCCAGATAAAGCGGATGTTTTTATTTTCAAATGTATGGTACATTTTAAGATATATATTAATTACAAGATGGTAGTACTGTAATTTAAATAAAAATGTTCTTCATCTTTAAGATACTTGAAATAACTTACCAGCTTACATGTATATTTTTTATATTCGTCATTTCTCTCATTCATCTATTCTGGCAACCCTGATGGTGGCGGTGAGGACGAGGATGCAAATGTTTTGTCACACTTCCGTATCAGCTGATGCACCCTCGCACGCTATTTCCCTGACGATATTATATCAAAAGTATGTTTGCTGTTTGTTCTTAATGCTTTTTTTTCCATTATCTTCATAATATCCGATCGCATTAAGCAGTAGAAGAGGAGGAAGATGCGGGAGAACGAACCTCTATCAGCAAACGTTTTGTCACACTTCCGGTATCAGCTGGTGCACCCTTGCAAGCTATTTCCCTGACAATATTATATCGAAAATTTGTTTGCTGTTTGTTCTTAATGCTTTTTTTTTCAATTTTCTTCATAATTTTTTATCGCATTAAGCGGTATAAGAGGAGGAGGATGCGGGAGAACAAACCTCTGTCTGCAAACATTTTGCTACTTCCATATCAGCTGATGCAGCCTCACACACTATTTCCCTGACGATATATTGAAAATAAGTTTGCTGTTTGTTCTTAATGCTTTTTTCAATTTTCTTCATAGATCGCATTAAGCAGTAGAAGAGGAGGAGGATGGCGGAAAAGTGCCTCTGAGGCGGTCGATTTTTTACTAAAGCAAAAAAATTTTCTGAATTTTTTGGGATGGGCATTATTCATGAATTTCGTATTTTTTACTATTATTTGTTTTGGACGTTATTGCAATTTCACGGTTTAAAAAAACTAGGAAAAAGTAATAAGGTGTATATATATGTCTACAACTTCTTTTTTTCTGGGTTTTTTAACCGCGAAATTGCAATAACGCTCCAACAAAATAATAGTAAAAAAAATCCGAAATTCCTTAATAATGCATGCAAAATAATTTGAAAAAAAAATTTTCATTTTAGTAAAAAATCGACCGCCTTTTTCTGCCATCCTCCTCCTATTCTACCGCTTAATGCGATCGGATATTACGAAGAAAATTGAAAAAATCATTAAAAACAAACAGCAAACATATTTTCGTATTATATTGTCAGGGAAATAGTGTGTGAGGGTGCATCAGCTCTGATTCAGCTGATACGGAAGTAGCAACACGTTTGCCGATAGAGGTTTGTGCTCCCGCATCCTACCCCTCTTCTACCGCTTAATGCGATTGGATATTGTGAAGAAAATTTAAAAAAAAAGCATTAAGAACAAACAGCAAACATATTTATAATATAATATTGTAAGGGAAATAGCGTGTGAGGGTGCATCAGTGATACGGAAGTAGTTAAACGTTTGCCGATAGAGGTTCGTTCTTCCACATCCTACTCCTCTTCTATTGCCTAATGCAATCGGACGTTATGAAGAAAATTGAAAAAAAGCATTTAGAACAAACATCAAACATATTTTTAATATATCGTCAGGGAAATAGCGTGCGAGGGTGCATCAGCTGATACGGAAGTGTGATAAAACGTATGCATCCTCGTCCTCACTGCCACCATCAGTGTTGCCAGAATAGATGAATGAGAGAAATGATAAATATAAAAAATATACATGTAAGCTGGTGAGTTATTTCAAGTATCATAAAGATGAAGTACATTTTTATTTAAATTACAGTACTACCATCTTGTAATTAATATATATCTTAAAATGTACTATACGTTTGAAAATAAAAACATCCGCTTTATCTTGCAACACTGGCCACCATGCACGTCCCATACTAAGCCCGTTTCCAACGGCATAATAGAGTGCATTAATTTGTTTACTGTACAATAAATCTGTATATATTTTATACTGTACACTATTTGCATGTTAATATAAATAACTACAGGTCTTTCTGCTTTCTTATGTAATAAAATATGTTTTACATATTTTATAGCTTTGGTATAGTGTCTATGGACGGTTGTGGAACGAGCTATGCCCTTTATCATTGTTTCCTATGGAAACTGACTTGTTGTTTCATGCGATTTTCCATTTACCCGTCACTTCTGAGAATCTATCTCCGCGTTATTATGAGAACTAGGTGTAATATATATATATATATATATATATATATATATATATATATATATATATATATATATATATATATATCTAGTTCTCAGAATAACGCCTAGATAGGTTCTCAGAAGTGTCGGGTAAATGGATAATGGAGTGAAAAAGCGAGTTATTTTCCATAGGAAACAATGATAAAGGGCATAGGAGTATACAAAAGATATTCATATTCACTTTACAGCTAGAAATTAACATACATGACTGTACTGTACTCTATTATGCAGTTGGCAATAGTCATACAGTACACTGGGACATGCATGGTGGCCGTGAGCAAGTAACTTATGCGGTAGAAGAGGCGGAGGATGCTCGAGAGCGAACCTCTTATCTGCAAATGTAAGCAAAGATAAAATAAAAAATTATAAATAAAAAAGCAAGACTAAAAATAAAAAAAAATAAAAATTATGCAATGCCTAAATTATCGTATGACAAATTGAAAAACTTACTCTACATTCTCTAGAGAGGCGCAGAGTTAGGGGGGATATGATTGAGGTGTATAAATGGTTTAAAGGGATTAACAAGGGTGATATTAATAAAGTTTTAAAAATTCATGATCAAACCAGAACTCGTAATGGGTAATGGATTTAAGCTTGATAAATATAGGTTCAGCAAGGACATTGGTGAAAATTGGCATGGTAATACCGTAGAGTATTCCTAGTAGGATAATAAATGCCAATACCTTTGACACCTTCATATGTAGCTTAGATAGACATATGACAGAGGTAGGGTTGGTGTATATATAATGTATAATGATGATGATCTTTTCCTATCGTAATCCTCTTTGCACTCGTGGAAGAAGCGTCCGCGAGCGCTTCTTTATTTTTTTTAATTTATTTATTTTTTTATTTTTTTTTGTGGGGGAGGGGGCGTTATTTGCGAAATTCGAATTTTTTACTATTATTTTTTGGGGGCGTTATTGCAATTTTGCGGATAAAAAAATCGCACATAAAAAGAACAAGGTATATATATTATTATTATTATTATTATTATTATTATTATTATTATTATTATTATTATTATAATTCTTATTATTGTTATTATTTTATTTTATTTTATTTTATTATTTTTAAAGGGGGATCCTGTGTTCCTAATAGTTCTTAAAAATTGCTTAAAATAATCTTAATACTATTCCTAAACTTTAAAATTAACATAATATACAGGTACTGTACAGTATACATGTGCTGTACAGTGTAATAAAACAACACATACTTGAAAATATCTGTTCTATATTACACTACAGTACCTGTGCTGGTACTGTATAGTACAAAACTGTAAATAGTACCTGTACATTATACTGTACTCATGTGGTGTGCTTACATATCAGGAGAAAGCTTGCTTTGTCAGCTACTGACGAGACAGGGGCAGGCAGGTGAGTCTGGAAAGGCAAAAGAACAATCAATAACATAATCTATGGAAAAAACTATACGTTATAAACATAAAAAATGTTACACTAGTATCGCATTTTTTATCAAGGTAATAGCTTTATTTATTATATACAGTTGGTTATGTTGGAAAATTATATTGAATTTAAAAAGAAAAAATACAGGTCTATAGTTTTTCTGTTTAACCCATTTTCCTTTTTTAAATATTGGTACCACATCTGCCAAATTTTCACTCCTTGGGTACCAATCCTAATTTTATTAAATTATAGAATAGTGCAGTTAGTGGAAAACTAAGCTCTACCTTGCACTTCCTTAATACTCTAGCGTAAATTTCATCAGGTCCCGGAGATTTATGAGCCTTCAATTTATCTATTTCTTTTATTACATACTCCCTCATAATATTTATTGCACTAAGTATATTATTGGGACGGTCTGTGAATATGTTTTCTACCTCCAGAATATGCTCCAAGTTTTCATTGGTAAATACAGATAATTATTCATTTAAACATGCACACATCTCTTTATCATCATTTGTGAACTGACCGTTGGGTGCTTCAACTGGTCTAACTTTTAACTCCTAGAGGACCACTAGGAAGGAAGGGTAATGGAAGCTAGACAAAAACAAATTTATGAATATATAGAAATGAAAAATAAATGGATGGACAAAAAAAAAAAATTTTTTTTAGCAGCCATTGTCGTAAACTCAAAACGACGTTATATGAGGACTTCCTGTACAGTAATCCCTCGTTTATCGCGAGGGTTCGATTCCGGGACCGGTCGCGATAGGTGAATTTCTGTGAAGTAGGAACACCTTAAAAAAAAAAAATTTTTTTTTTTACACTTCTTCCACGAGTACAAAGAGGATTACGATAAAAGATCATAATCATTATATATATATATATATATATATATATATATATATATATATATATATATATATATATATATATATATATATATATTGGCATTTATTATCCTACTAGGAATCTACGGTATTACCAAGCCATTTTTCACTAATTTCCCTTCTGAACCTAAATTTATCAAGCTTAAATCCATTACCCATTACAAGTTCTGGTTTGATCATGAATTATTAAAACTATTAATTATCACCCTTGTAATGACCTGTCAGATGTGAAGGGATTATAAAAGATGTGTAATGAATATCCAGCTCTCTGCTGGGTTTTAATATACCTCTGCATTACTTTTATGATGTCTATTCCAAAAATTCTCCTTAAATATTATTATTATTACTATTAATATTATTATTATTATTATTATTTTTAACAATAATTTTCCTTTGATGAGGATTGTGGAGATTATTATTATTATTATTATTATTATTAATTTCATAATTATTATGAATTTGTAATAAAACTATTATTTTTACAATAAATAATGTGGTTTTGGTTGAATGAGCAAGAGTTAATTAAAGATGTCTCTCTCCAACATTCTATTCTACCCAACCCCCCACACTCTCTTTGTCCCAGCCAACAAGGGAGGGGCACTGTACACAGTTATTAAAGTAAATAAACCAGCAGATGTACAAACAGTGATGATCCCTTAATAATAATAATAATACAGTAATAATAATAATAATAATAATAATAATAATAATAATAATAATAATAATGATGATGATGATAATAATCTCCACATTCATCATCAAAGGAAAATTATTGTTGCCAATAATAATGATAATAATAATAATAATAATAATAATAATAATAACAATAATAATAAGATCTAAGGAGAATTATTGGAATAGACATCATGAAAGTAATGCAGAGGTATATTAAAACCCAGCAGAGAGCTGGATATTCATTACACACCTTTTATAATCCCTTCACATCTGACAGATCATTACACTCTCCATCTCTGTTTCTCTTTACAGCCTGATAAAGGCTGTTTTATTTTATCATTT
Organism: Halocaridina rubra; assembly: GCA_037179515.1. Classification (NCBI taxonomy): domain Eukaryota; kingdom Metazoa; phylum Arthropoda; class Malacostraca; order Decapoda; family Atyidae; genus Halocaridina; species Halocaridina rubra. The sequence continues at coordinate 18,515 of JAXCGZ010008746.1, forward strand.
TTTGGCCCATCCTGGTGTCATAGTCATCTTGGAAAAAAAAGAAAAAAATGGCCAAAATTAAATCCGCGATAGGTGAATTGCGATAGAGCGAGGGATTACTGTATATATATATATATATATATATATATATATATATATATATATATATATATATATATATATATATATATATATATACTTAGCATCAGAGATGACTGTAGTTTCATTAAACATATGCTAAGAATTCAAATTTTGCAACAATAATCTATTTTTTTCTTTTCAGGGCGAGAATCCTATTTACAAACAAGCTACTTCCACATTCAAGAATCCAATGTATGGGGGTGGAAAATAATATCTTAGTGTAATCTCATTAGACAGGATCTGAGATCTTTTTCGTCTCCTGCTGTTGAGGAGTTTGCAGTTGAAGTGATGTTTTGAATTGTGTATTACATAGCTGTTTTGATAAATCGCGTTTTATCGCTAATATATCGAATCTTGCATTCCCACTGTCGAAAGCTATTCTGACTTATTAAATTATGAAACTGCAGTAAACAAAATCTTAAAAATTATCCATATTTCTAAAATATTTTTTTGAAAATCCCCATATTTGTGATGATAAATTTGTTCTTTCAATTCTTATACTTACAGTGCGTAATTTTTTTTTTTTCGTTCATGAAAGTACATGGGAATACAAATGATAGAGAATGAGAAGGAACTAATTTTGCTGGAGTGTCGGTGTCAATGTGCCAATGTCAAGGAGTGAAGTTTTATCTGTTTTCAGTAATTCTTATCTCTTTGCTAGCATTACTTAGATACATAGTTGTATATAGTCTTGGTGCTTTCACCTTATGCTAGTTTTATTGTATTCACCTTTTAGTCTGAAGTATATATTGAGGCACAGGGCCCTACTCTACTCTGTGCATTTAGAACAAATTACTTTTAGCCAATGATGGAGGTGTACAGTTTAGTGTTATATTATTTATAAGGCTTTAATTTTCTCTTTTAGCCTAGAAAATATCATGGTTGGAAAGTGATATTTTAAAGATAATCATTTTATGTAGTTTATTTCCTTGTAACAACTTTCAGAAGAGGCAAGCAGGGTGCACTGAAGCACTCCTATCCTCAATTTTTAACTTGTTTAGCTACAGTTGAGGCCAACCTGAATTAAAGGGACATGGCATATGATTTTTAAACTTAATAAATAACCATCATTGAAGGCAACTTTATTGAAGGATCAGTAGTATAATTTGTAGTGTTTCTCAAACTCTCACAATGCAATGACATAAAACCTTCTGTTTTTAAAATTACTCATGTATGTGTTATGAATCTGCAAAAACAGATGATTATTTTTGAATTGCGTGTGTATCTGAAATCTGGACTCTTTTAATATATCAAGATTTAATGTATGTGTTTATGCAGGTCGTGGTTAATATGACTTTTTGAATTGGTGACATGAGATACTTTTATTTGGTAATATGGTGGCCTAGAATGATATGCTGACTAGTAA